>JBBPBX010003102.1:0-84956 GCA_038048925.1 Garcialebias charrua | reverse complement strand
CTTACGGCGTTTCAGCTATACGAACCGGCGTAGAAATGGAACTTGTTCGTAAGTTGGGGATCACCTGTACAATCCCCCTTCAGATAAAAGTGACCAATGCAATCCCGCCTTGACCGTGGAATAGGTGACAGGTGACAGGACTTGCAGTCTCCCCTAGCAACTTCATCTGCCATAGCAACTGATTCTGTAGTCTGTGATGTAAATGGCCTCATATACATACCAATGGACGTGATAATGCTAATTCAATCTCGTAAGTCGGGGACCACCTGTACAATCCCGCCGCCTTCAGATAAAAGTGGCCAACACAGGTAGTTCTCGACTTGCGGCGGCTTCAACTTACGGCGTTTCAGCTATACGAACCGGCGTAGAAATGGAACTCGTTCGTAAGTTGGGGATCACCTGTACAATCCCCCCTTCAGATAAAAGTGACCAATGCAATCCCGCCTTGACCGTGGAATAGGTGACAGGTGACAGGACTTGCAGTCTCCCCTAGCAACTTCATCTGCCATAGCAACTGATTCTGTAGTCTGTGATGTAAATGGCCTCATATACATACCAATGGACGTGATAATGCTAATTCAATCTCGTAAGTCGGGGACCACCTGTACAATCCCGCCGCCTTCAGATAAAAGTGGCCAACACAGGTAGTTCTCGACTTGCGGCGGCTTCAACTTACGGCGTTTCAGCTATACGAACCGGCGTAGAAATGGAACTCGTTCGTAAGTTGGGGATCACCTGTACAATCCCCCCTTCAGATAAAAGTGACCAATGCAATCCCGCCTTGACCGTGGAATAGGTGACAGGTGACAGGACTTGCAGTCTCCCCTAGCAACTTCATCTGCCATAGCAACTGATTCTGTAGTCTGTGATGTAAATGGCCTCATATACATACAATGGACGTGATAATGCTAATTCAATCTGTCATTTTACAGTCTCCCATGGGAGCTATATGTAAAATATTTACAAGTACATATGTTTGGTAGTCCTAGTGTTAAATTGTATCAGAATTTTTTCTGTATCTTTGTCGATCGGTTTTGAGTCTATTATGTCTTTCTCTGTTACTGCTCTTCTATGGGGTTCTGCATGCTACATGGTGTGAGCTGGTCAACCATCTGCGGGCGTTCCAGATTGCCAATGTGGTTGCATTTGACTCTCACTGGGTCTTGGCCCTCTTTTCCTTTCACACGTCCTTTGTACAGTTCCACGCAAAGAGGAGATGGGTGTGGCAATTCTGGTCTCAACCCTCTCCACACCCACTTCCATTGGTAGACCCCCCAACATGCAGGTTCAAGCTGGGGGCCTTGCAGCCCACAAAAAGGTTTGTCAGATGGGTCCTCACCTCTTCGGCGTTGTTCCTCCGCCTCCCACAGTCTCTGTCTAATAATAATAATAATGAATTCCATTTATAATGCACTTTTCATTAATAAAAATCTCAAAGTGCTACAAATTGTAATAAAGCAAAGATCAAAATAAAACAAGTGATAAAATCAAATAAAATCAATAATAATATCGACTAAGATCAAGATAAAATCATGTGGATGCAGATTAGGCTTGCTTAAAAAAATGTCTGAACATTTCCATGGATTGTTTTCCATATCGCACATAGTGTTCACCCCTTTCTTCCAACGTTGTTACCGTACTGACAAGTGGGTGTCCTCTGTACGATACAGTCGTCCTGTAAGCCATTCGTACTGGGTATTCTTCCCAATCGTTGATGGGTGTGCAGACTCGATCACACAGCATTCGTAGGGGTAGCTCAGTGTTTTCAACCACTATTTTGTTTGGGTTAGTTTCCCGGTTGTAGATGCTTATTTTCATGGCTCGGCTTGTTGTCCAAACCTCCAACTCCCCTATGGAGATCTCGCAGAAATGTGTTTGATGTGGCTCTCTGTAATTATGGCCCCATCTGATTTTGAATTGCATTCCGAGTACTTTTAAATAGACAACATTGAAGATCCATGGTGTCCCCATTGGGCTGGGGTTGTATGGCATTCTCCATGAGTCTTTTGTTACTGCGTAGTCAGGATACACCTATGAGACCCTTTAGTTAGGTCTTTGCTCCTGTAAAACATTATACATGAGCAGTAGTAATTTTTGGTTCTGTTAAAGTTTAGGGTGTAATCTTTTCTGGGACGGTCTAACTTTACTAATTCGTTCCGTACAATTAGAGCTGGTTGATACGGTCCTCCCCTGGATCGTTGAATCAGCAAGTTCCACACATCAGTGGGTATCTCATCCTCTGAATCAGAGTCATCGTAAAGCGGGCCTCTGTCCCAGGACGAGCATGTTTCGATGATTTTTGCAGATTTTATATTATCTCTCCCTTTCCAGATATAATTTGGACACCTCACGATTTGATTTAATAATTCTCTACCTTTTCTTCTGCTATGAGATCCTTTGATGATTCTAGCACCCCGTCGTTCAGTTTTTAGTTGTCCATTTCTTTGTTCGTGTGCTTCCATTTCCTCAGAAATGTCTTGCTTGCCCAAGCGTTCAGCACACTTAGCTTTTTCTCTGTTTAACTGGGTTGGGACTTTTCTGTGTCTTCTTTATTGTCTTTGATCAGCTGTATCGTAGCTCCCACCGAGTACACTCCCTTGTATGGTGCCACGACCATCTGTACCGAGACTTTAATCCACTGGGTGGAGTCAGGTCTTATGGACGTGTCTACCCTTTGTGCAGCTGTTCCGGGAATCTGCAACATCCTCATTTGACAATTTACACAGTACTGTACTTCACCATAGTCCCCTCCCATTCACAGGTACAATCTTTTGGGCCTCTTTCACTCAATTCCCATTGTGTGAAGATCATTACTCTTGGTAAAACTGTGGTCCTACTTTTCCCACAAATAAAGGTATCCACCTTTACTGGCTTCAGTTGTACTTCCGTACATCTTTTCTTTTCACCTCAGTTCTGATGGGCTTATTTTTTCCTCTTTACTTTTTTTCTTCACCTCAGGTTTGAGGGGATAATTTCTTCATCTTTGTTCTTCACCTCAGACTAGAGGGGCTCATCTTTTCGTCTTTTATCTTCACCTCAAGTTTTGAGGGGCTTATCTTCTCCTGGTCCTTCCCACCAAATGGATAGGCCAGTAGGTTCCATGTTGACTTCACAGCTATTTTATAGCTTGTTCCACTTAATCATTTCGCATTCTGCTGACAGGTATTTTCTCTTGGCGTACTCCAAGGTCTTCAGAGCCTTACCTGCCCAAAGCTCTGAGGTTGTTGTCTTAAGATAACTCAACAACAAATCTTATGGACGTCCATAAGATTTGTTGTCTTAAGATAACTCCCCCGCATATAGTGGCCATTCTTACGATAGGGGAGCATGGTACTTGGTTCATTGGCCATAATCCGGTTTCTGGTTTTGAATTATCTGGGAAATGGCTTCAGTTGCTCTATTTCTTGGATTCCCTTCTTTGTTAACATGACCGTGTTTTTTTGTTCAATATCTTCTTCACTTTGTCTGTGGCGTTGTATTTTGGCTTTACTGCAACTGTTGATGGGTGATCCTGTGATCTGACCCACACCTTTTGTCCAACCTCAAATGAAGTGTTGGAGGCTGGTTGTCCCTCTTTGACCTTGAGGCCCCGCTACTTTCCAGCGTGTTAAATTGACGTTGGTTAAGCTCCTCACCGGGGGAGGGTCTTCTAGCTCGACGCCTGTCATTCAAGGGTTGCCTTACTTCCACAGTTTTAGTGCTCCATTCTTTGGTATTTAGCATATTTAGCTATCCAATTTTTGGGCTAAACCTGTGGCTCTTTCTGCAACTTTGTTGGCTTGAGGCGTGGGGGGCAGTGAGAAAACGCATCACCCTAAAAGTCTGACACTAGTGATCCACTTGTACGTTGTGACAGTGTGTCCCATCATCAGCTCTCAGTTCCTTTGGAAAGCCCAATGACCCACAGAATTGTTTCAGCATGATAACAACACCGTTGCCATTAGTTTTTCTTACTGTTAACAAGTGCCACCCGTGACACCTGTTAGTTTGTTCATCCACTCGGTACCCGCGCCGTCCTGAGGTTGTATTGACCAAATACCACACAGTCCTGTAGTACCTTGCGAATTTGCTGCATGGAAATCCAGAGCTCCTGACTCTCCAACTCCTCCTGTGTCCAGGTTTGTACGCCTACATGACCCTAGCTCTTCATGCACATTACGCACAACCTCCAACACGTATTCTCTGTGGGACCCTCGGCTCGCCGGGGTTTTTTCCCACTTCTCGATCGACAAAACGATTTTTCTTTGTTGTACATAACGTCCACTTCTTCATTTCCCTACCAGTAGTTTCCTTCTTCTTGGTGTGGGACTTTTGGTGCTCCACCTCTAACTTGTAGATTCAGCTTGATTTCGGCTATTTTCTTCCACAAATCATGGTGAGTCACCAGTTTTCCCTTAGCACTTTCAAATCCATTTTCTTCCCCCTTCAATGAAGTGTACGGTTTTTGAACCTAGGCCTCCGCAGTCGTGTTTGAATCTAGTTACGGAAGCCAACTCAATGATTTGCTTCAACTTCTCTTTCCCATCCGGGGAGAATTCGCTCTCATACACTCTTTGTTCTGTTACTTCGGGGATATTTACAGATTTTTATACGGTCCTGTTTGCCAATTGAACAATTGTGTCATTGTTTTTAGGTTTTTGCGGGTCATAGACACCTCTGCCCCAGAGTCTATCAGGTAAGGTTTTTCATCCACTTTGGCATAGATTTCGACACGTCCTAATAAGCGTTATCTAGGGTGACCCGCAACCTTTCGGACATTATTTAGCTGGTCCCCCATCCCTTCTCAGTCGGAATTCACGAAGGGCCTTTCTTTCTTCAGGGGTCATTTTAACATATTCTTTTGAGGGCACATAGTAGCCCCATCTTCGATGAGTTGTGTTAGCTGCTTGGGGCTTGAAATCTTCCATGTAGTTGGTCCCCATTTTTTGGTTTTGACTAGGGTCTCGGGGGTCGTTCCTTACACCGTGGTTCTGGCTGTCTTTGAGGCCCCCTGTGTTGATGTTGTTGTTGTCGTTGAGCACTAGGGACTGCTTTTTGCTTTCTTGGGTTTTGTTTCATCCCATTTTTTCCCTTTTCCTCGCAACACTGTTGGTCTAGGTCACAAGACTTTACTGCTTGATCGATCCGGAGGACCAAGGTCTCACCGGGCATCCCAATGTAGGTCACCTCTCTTGTCCTTCCCCTTACTACCACTCTCAGAGCCCTAACATCTCTTTCTCGAGGAACTGTTCGTCCGAGTCGATTCCAGACTGATGTGAGGTGTTGTCCTTGATCCATGCGTGCTCTCACCTGCTGGATTTGAGAATCCTCCGTCGTGGCAGTATATACCAGCTCGGGCTTTGGTTCAGTTGGATCGTTCATTTTGGACTGGTCCTCCAGTCCTACTGGTGCCACCTCTGTAGCCATTTTTCGTTTTTGTCGTCTCAAGTCGGTATGTTTTCAAAGCCGATTGACTTTATGTCCCTGATCCTGGGATGAAAACAGACCTGCTGCTAATCTTACTCCTGATCTGTGATCAGCAGACCATTAGTAAGCCAATCTTTGTTTAATCCCACCAGGAAGAGTTTGTGTTTTTAATCCTCCAGGAAACTTTGTTTTATAATCCCATCAGGAAATCTTGTTGTTTTTCTACAGAAAAACCTCCAGGTGATTCTGTTGTACTCCAGTCAGAAGTCTGCACTCCAGCAGACTGGACAAATCTTTGTTTAATCCCACCAGGAAGAGCTTGTGTTTTTAATCCTCCAGGAAACTTTGTTTTATAATCCCATCAGGAAATCTTGGTGTTTTTCTACAGAAAAACCTCCAGGTGATTCTGTTGCACTCCAGTCAGAAGTCTGCACTCCAGCAGACTGGACAAATCTTTGTTTAATCCCATCAGGAAGAGCTTGTGTGTTTAATCATAACAAAAAAGAAGAATTGGTAATTCAGGCTTTAATCTATTCAAGACCTGTTGTACGGCGTTGATGAACAAAACTTTTGAAGCGGTGTTCCCTTAGCTCAAAGCAAGCAGTTTTTTTCCAAGGCTGGGGTCTTGCATTTCAGCAAAAGCAGCTTTTATCTACTCCAGTAGATTGAAGGAATCTTCTTTGTTTTTTAATCCCATAGAAAAACCTCCAGGTAGTTGTTTTCCAACTTGTGTTTTTATTTCCACCAGGAAAACTTGTTTTATAATCTCATATGTAGTCTCGTTGTGATCGGTCAGGGATTTTCACTCCAATAGATTGAAGAAATCTTCTTTGTTTTAATCCCATATAGGAAAAGCTTGTGTTTTTAATCCTCCAGGAAACTTTGTTTTATAATCCCATCAGGAAATATTGTTCCTGTTGTGTTAAAAATCCCAGTTTTAATCCATCAAAACTGTTGCATTCCATAAAAAATCTGGTATCTCTAGCCCTCTATCCAAGGCCAGTAAGCTTCCAGCTGGCAGGTCCCCGCTCCGGGGTCGGTCTCGGATGACCCAAAGCAGTAACTTAATTAATAGTTGAATTCAATCAAAGAGAATTTGTTTGTTCCACAAATTTGTTAAATCCATTCAGAAAAATGGTAATCCAGAAATAGACCATTTTAATCCATTAGAAAATGTGGTAATTCCTGGAAAAATTAGTTAAAAATCCATCATAGCTTAGTCGAGCCGACGAGAGGCCTTTAACAGCAGTTAGAAGATGAACAGGGACACTGTGTTCTTTTTATCTTCCCAATTTTTCCAAACATTCAGCTCGCTGTAGCCTGATCTCTCGACGCACAAACTTCTCTTTAAACTCTTCCAGATTTAAAATCAATCAGCTCTCCGAATGCAGGCATTGATCCAAGTCTTCTTTTCACAGTATAATTCCTCAAGGTTTTCCATCATCTGTTCTGCGGTACTGACAAACAAGGCTTCAGAAGCGGTGTTCCCTTAGCTTAAACAAACTGATAAGCCAAGACCCGTCAGAGCAGATCCCGATGCCGCAAAGAGCACTCCTTTTTTCCAGGTGAAAACTCTTTTTGAATTAATCCAATTTTCTTAAAGTATCCAGCAAATTCAAAGAATTCTTCATGACCTCAGCAACTTCAGCAAATTGTATTCCATAATTATTGTTGAATCTAATATAAAAAAAATATTTTCAGATCAGGAAAAATAGTATTCCATAAAAAAGCAGCTTTTAATCCATCATTGCTCTGCGGTGCTGAAGAAGAAGCCCTTCGAAGCAGGTAGAAGATAAGAAAGTACACCGTGTTCCCATCTACGTAAACAACCTTGCGGCGGTCCGTCGGCGCTCAGCTTTCCCAAAATTCATTTAATTTTTCACCAAACAAAGTTATCCTTGTGACTGACTTTTCTTTATGCAGAAAAAGGCTTTTTTTTCCTTTTCAAATTTATTTATTGAGGTTCTCACAACAAATACAAACACATCTGTTAATTATATGATATATGTATAGAGAAACCCCGACTTTTTCTTTTTTCCCCTCCCGACATAAACAATTTCAATAAAACAGGTAAACACACAGCAGGTTCTACAATAACCAAAAATCATAAAAAAGAGAAAAGAAAAAAAAAGAAATACAGACAAATCAACTAAGAAAAGAAGCAATAGCAGCATGTCATCCCCTATGTAAAGTTGAGGCCTGTGGGATCTAGTCTATCCAGGAGTGGTTTCCATATCGTAATAAATCTCTCACTTTCATCCCGTAAGGTGTAGGTCAGTTTTTCCAGAGGAAGTATCCTCAGAAGCTCGTTATACCAGTCACTCAATGTCGGGGCTTCCTATGATATCCAAAACTTGAGGATGGCCTTCCTTGCAGCATGCAGACATGTTCCTATAAATTTAGTGTTATGGGTGCTCACAAAATACAGTGAAAGGGTGATAAATGTAGGTCATACCCCATCAAAGAGGTCACCTCAGCCTGTACCTCCCCCCAAAACTTGTCAATCTTTACACATTTCCAAAACATATGTGTGTACGTACCAGGTTCTAAATTACATTTACTACAGGTTGAAGATCCCAGTCCCATCCTACCCCTCAGTATTGGCGTAGTATGAAGCCTGTGAAGTATTTTAAATTGTGTCTCTCTGTCCGCATTACACGTCAACATATTATGTGTGTTTCTCAAGATTGATGTCCAGGTGTCATCCTCAATATGCCAGTCCAAATCCATTTGCCATTGTCTCCGTAAATAATCACAGGAACATTCTAGATTCGACCCAAGTTTCTCATAGATATAAGATATAAATTTCTTTGATTTGGTCTTAATAAGAATGTCTTCAAGAAACGATGTCTTTGGGGCCCTAGCATTTTTATGTAAAAAGTGCCTCATCTGTAGGAAACGGTAGAAGTGAGATTGTTGCAAGTTATATTTACTCTTCAGATTTTCAAATGATTCAATTGCTTCTCCTTCAAAAAATTTACTGAGGCAATCTAGACCCTTATCTTGCCACACTTTGAATACCGGGTCCTGATATGATGGAGGGAAATCAGGATTACACCATACAGGGGCAAGCAGGGAGAAGTGGTCTTTCATTTTAAAATATGTTTTGATCTTATTCCATGTAATTAGTGTGTTCAGTACTATATAATTGTTTTGGACCTCAGTTTTTGCTTTCTTATAACTAACAAAGGGACCATCTTTTAGGTTCAACACACCACAGTTCTTGGATTCTACATCAATCCACGTGTTTGTACTATCTGGGTTCACCCATTCTTTCAAGTATCTTATTTGAGCCGCCCAATAATACAAACGCATATTGGGCACGCCAAGTCCTCCTCTTTCCTTACTTCTTTGTAATTTACCTAATTTCATTCTGACCTTTTTCCCTTGCCATATAAAATTTGTAAACACCTTATTTAGATTTATGAAGAAGCTGTTTGGAATTGAGTTTGGTAACATCTGCAGACAGTATAACATCCTGGGTAATATGTTCATTTTGAGCACACTCATCCTACCCAACCAAGAAACAGGTAAAGTTCCCCATCTCAGTAGATCTTCCTTTACTCCAGCCATAATTGGTTCCAGGTTAAGTTTTACTAGTTTTTTAAGACAAGGGCTGATTCTTATTCCAAGATAAGTTATTCCTGCCGGTGACCAATGGAAGGGGAAGTTACTGGGCACAACAGACTCTGTCATAGCCCCAACAGGCATGGCCTCTGTCTTTAACAGATTAACCTTAAAACCCGACACGTGTCCGAATTGCTTTAAACATTCCATCAGATGTGGGATAGATGTATCAATCTTATCCAAGAATAAAAGTATGTCATCCGCATAGAGAGAGATTTTATGTATTTTATCTCCAACCTCTATCCCCTTTATCTTAGTTTCAGTTCTTATAAGCTCTGCAAATGGCTCAATAGCCAGTGCAAACAAGAGAGGACTCAATGGACACCCCTGTCGGGTTCCTCACTCAAGGAGGAAGGGATCTGAACAATGGGAGTTGACAATTATGGAGGCTTTAGGTGATCGATACAGTAATTTTACCCATTCAATGAATCCTGTCCCAATTTTAAATTTGTCCATAGTGCAAAAGAGAAAGGGCCATTCAACTCTATCAAAAGCCTTCAGTGAGTCCAGGGACATCACTAATCCTTGTATGGCATTATTACTGGCAAACTGTATAATATTCATAAGCCTCCTAATATTGTGAAAAGAATTTCTTCCTTTGATGAATCCTGTTTGATCTGGTTTTACCAAACGGGCAATCATGGGTTCAAGCCTAAGGGTCAGCACCTTCGCCAGAATCTTTGCATCCACATTAATAAGTGAGATGGGCCTGTAAGAGGCTGGGTCTTCTGGGTCTTTGTTTTTTTTTTTCAAAATTAGACTAATATTAGCTGAAGACATTGTTTCTGGTAACCGGTGTGTAACATTAAAGCTGTAATTAAAAGTTTTAGTTAGATGCGTAGTAAGATTATGCTTATATACTTTAAACCATTCGGCTGAAAATCCATCAGGACCTGCTTCCAATATTTCTTTTTCCTGTATGGGTCCACCCATAATGTCTTGCTGCTGTTCTGTCAGTGTTGGCAGCTTGACTCTAGAAATAAATTTATCCAGTTCCTCTTTCGTGCTATTGCTGAAGAAGAAGCCCTTCGAAGTAGGTAGAAGATAAGAAAGTACACCGTGTTCCCATCTACGTAAACAGCCTTGCGGCGGTCCGTCGGCGCTCAGCTTTCCCAAAATTCATTTAATTTTTCACCAAACAAAGTTATCCTTGTGACTGACTTTTCTTTATGCAGAAAAAGGCTTTTTGATGTTCATAATAATTTTAATATAAATTTAGTTGTGGGTAAAACTGGGAAAATATCCTACCTTTTTTTGTCAGAAAGTGCCACAAGGGATTTCCAAAAGGAAATTATTCCATCTCTGAAGCCAGTCCAAATTGTGAAGAAATAAAAATATTCCAGGCTGAGGAAAAGGGTCTCTTTATCCAAAAAAATCCCTTTTTAGAAAATCCTTATTTCTTCTGTTCGGCTTCCAGAGAGCGTCAGTCTATAATCCACAAGAATTCTTCAGAAGTCGAAAACTCAGCAACTCAGCAAACTTCTCTTCTCAAACCTCCTTATTTATGCTCTAACAGGGGGACTTCAGCCCCCACTTACAGACGCTATGTCACTTTCTTACTTTTTCATTGGTTACTGGTGAGGTAACTTTTTACACCTCCTCTCAGCCCCAGCTGAACTATGACATAATGTCTCTTAGCTCTCAGCCCTCCCTTCACATGAACAACTCTGGTCACCTTTCACCCACTTTTGGAAAACCTTTACCTACATTTGTGGAAGAACACCTTTTAGCGTGCTGTGGATCTTAAAAGAAAACATATAAATCACATCACTATATTCACAATACTATAATCATACATCTTCAGTTAATTATATGACACACACTTCATTTAATTCATTGCATGTTTGAATTTCTTTGTTGTAAATGCTTAAAAAACTCTTTCTTGCCCTTTTGACAGGCCTTGAATCAACAAACTCGTTCTTGCAGCCTCTCTTCTGTTCCGATAAAAGGCCTCAGTTCTCCTGCAGCAAGTGTTATCTCCTTTGACCCATTTATGCTCCTAGCAGACCTCAGCTGTTTTTATCTGCTCTGGAATGTAGCATAGAGCTGAAGTGTGTGTCAAAGCTGCTGAGTTTTAGCAGCTTGGTTCAAAAATGCTTTGATTCAATAAAAGGTTACATTTTATTTTAATAATGTGTTTGAATATATATATATTTTTTATGTGATACTAGATTTGTTATTTCTTTTTAAATGCTTTAAAAACTCATCCACAGATTTTCCCCTCTGCAGCTGCGAGAACGTGCATAGCCCTCACTCTGAACAGACCCGAGTGTGTGTGTGTGCGCACGTGCACATATTTGCACCCACGTGCGTGTGGGCATGCGTGTGTGGGCGTGCGTGTGTGGGCGTGCGTGTGTGTGCATGTGTGTGCGCGGTTGTGCGCACGCTGGTTTAGGAAGAGGCTGTGTGTATGTGCATGGTAAGGCCTGCTGTTTTGGGCCTGTGTGTGTGTGTGACCTCGTGTCTGCATCACTCAGTCTTATTCTTTATAGCACAGGGTTAAACTGAAAATGCCATACAATAACTCAAAGACAGTTTACTAAAATACAAACAAAGCCTAAAAATAAAAAACACGTCTTATATGTCTGCTTATGAGTTTAAAATGCCATAAAAATTAAACTAATCTAGCATCAAACACCAAGGGATAAAAAGTGTACCATCACACCCTGCTCTCAGCCCTATGCCAAAGGCAACTTACCATGTGTTGTGTTGGTGTGTTATATGTGTGTATATGTGTTGTAAAGGTTTTGCAGCAGTATAAGTCTGTTTTCAACATAAAAGTCCTGCATACTTCGACAAGTTGAACCAAACCGATATGTGATTTTTAGCGTACCGTTACACCCCTATAATATATATATATATATCAGAGAGAGTCAGAGTCAGAGAGAATTTATTGTCATTTGCACCGCATGTAGTACATGTGTTGAAAACGAGATTATGTACACAGGGTCCCAGTTACATCCAACACAAATGCAAGAGAAAAACAGTAATAACATCTAGGATTAACTAAGAGAGACATCAGTAAAACAGTAATAACATCTAGGATTAACTAAGAGAGACATCAGCTAGTAATACACTAAGCCCTAATGTAGTAGAAAAACATCATTATAAACAGCAGCACGAACATGAGTCATTATGAGCAGATGGTCACAGATGAACGCAGCAACAAGAAACAGATCAGTATCAACATGATGTGACATTTTGCAGTGTTTATTCTTATTATTTATTTATTCATGAGTCTGACAGCCTCAGGGTAGAAGCTGTTCCTCAGTCTAGTGGTTCTACATTTGATGCTCCTCAACCTCCGTCCCGAGGGGAGTGGTGCAAAGAGTGAGTGTGCTGGGTGAGTGAGGTCTTTCATGATGCAGGTGGCTCTTTTTCTGCATCTGGAGGTGTAAATGTCTGTGATGGTGGGGAGACTGACTCCAACAGACTTCTGTGCAGCCTTCACCACTCTCTGCAGAGCTTTTCTTTCTGCAACTGTGGAGCCTCCATGCCACTTGTTGATGCTGGAGCACAGGATGCTCTTCAATGCACACCTGTAGAAGGAGGTGAGGACTGAGCTTCCCAGACCAGCTCTTCTCAGCCACCTGACGAATAATCTATTCTTTCTAGTTTTCATTCTGCTTAAACTTGTTTCCTAAAATGGTTGGGTGGCCGAAGATTAATCTATGAGGGCCAAGGCCACCATTGTCCACCCCTTGGCACCTCCATTGCACCTGGTGGTGGATAACGTTGTTCCCTCCACTCTCCTGGATCCATCACTCTGTTCTGCGTCAGTGTAACTCCTCCCCACTTGAATATTTTGCATCTATTTGCATATTTCTTCTTGGCTAATCTCTTTCTATGAAAGGCGTCCTGCACTTCACTATTCCACCTTATCATCCATTCTCTGTCCAGAAGACATACCAAGTACCTTCCTACCTGCATCTGCAATATATTTTGCGGTTTCCATATGCTAATGAAGATTCCTTACGAGGTTTCCTTGCATCCTGGCGTTTCCTTACATTCTCCGTTCAATTCCAGTCCAGAAAAACACACATCTGGAAAACTACAAACATTCACTATTCAAACCCCTCGTCGACAGAACACTTGTTAACAAGTCAGAAGTTATCACATGACACAGCATCATGTCCATGTCCAACTAGTCGTCTGTTAGTTCAGTTGATTTTTGTGAGTGTCTGAAATCTGGACGGTCAGTTCAGGTTCTTCTCTCTGACCCAGATTGCAGAGCTGGTGGCCACAGAGTTCTTTGAGCAAGGGGACAAGGAGAGACGGGAACTGAACATTGAGCCAATTGTGAGTATTGTGTTACAACCTCCTGCTCGCTATTCCCCCCATATCTCTTGGATCATTCCAAGATGTAGAGTACTTGGAAAAGGTTTACTTTGTTTTGCTTTTTTTGTCACTCTTCCATGTTTCGGATCAAACAAATGGTAATTTCAGACATTGACAACCTGAGGAAATACAAAATGAAAATTTTAAATGATTTAATTTTTAAGAGAAAAAAGGCTATCCAACCTACGGATGCACGATATTATCGGCATGGTATCGGCCAATATTAGCAATAAAGTTAAATATCGGACATTGCCCATTCCATCAAAATAACTCACCGATATTAAAAGGTGCTGGTTTTTTACATATATATTACATATTTATATAGTGTTAAATCATTTTCATCCCCCTTTTTGGCATCTGCATTTGGTGGCAGGCCAAACTGACAAAAGACCATAAAGAATAATGTATTTTAATTCCACAGCAGTAGGTAAGTTGGTCTAGAGGAAATATATTGTCATCGCCATTGGATTTGGTACCTGGATTATTGAGCATGAACTTTCTTGCTTTATATCGGCATTGGTATCGGTTATTGGCCAAATAAGTTTTAACATATCAGCATATTTTATATCTACCAAAAATCCAATATCGTGCATCCTTAATCCAAATCAACCCTGCTGATATGAAACATGAAGGAGTGACAGAAACTTTAATGGGCCAAATATGACAGTCTTGTGTGGTGTAAAAGAAAAAGGAATTGTAAAAATAACAAATGCAAGCAGATAAAATGCAGTTTTCTCTCATCAGACGTTTGCGTGTTGTTGCTTGATGGTTTTACTGTAGGATTTGATGAACCGTGAGAAACGGGATAAGATACCCAGCATGCAGGTGTCCTTCATTGATGCCATTTGTATTCAGCTGTACGAGGTAATGTAGGCTCAGTTGTTCATACCTGAAATCTTTATAAACAGCAGTAAAAATGTAACATATCTAAATTCTGAACTCCTCCTGTTGGTTTTAGACTTTGGCTGGCATGTCGGAGTACTGTTCCCCGCTGCTGGAAGGATGTCAGAAGAACCGGCAGCATTGGAAGCATTTGGCTGAGGACTGTGAGAAGAGGCTGGTCAATGGACTGGTGTGAAACCCTCACCAACAGTTTTGACAGCTTTGACTTCTGACAAACCTACACTCCCAGAATTATTCTAGTCTGGCCTGGTCTCACAAAAAGTTATCGCTTTAGCATGATATTTGACGATGAATATATAGCATGCTGTGTGCACTAAAACAGGCTGATGGTCAGTTCCCTGTCCTGAAACCAGAGAAGTCCACTGTGAGAAGAAGGCCTCGTCCTTCTATCTGTAGACTAGGCAGCCACTCTATCAGTCAACTAAAGCTAAATGGTCACTTGTTCTGCAGTTCATTGATCTCTAAAATCTGATCTCAGATCTGGGGATTGCATCACACCCATCATCTTTACCTGCTTCTTCCTTTTCGGGTTGTGGGGGTCACTGGTGCCCATATCCAGCAGTCACTGTGTGAGAGATGGGACAGGCCTCATCAAAAGGATACATAGACGCAAACAACCATTCACTCTCTAACTTACACCTAGGGACAATTTAGAGTTAGCCAACCAATGTAAGCTATTTTTTACGAACTTCAGTAAGGACAGTGCAGCAGTTCTTTTTCAGACTGTGGCTGACTTTCAGTCCTTAGTTTAGGTGAGCAGATTTTATTTAAGGAAATTGCCTGAATACAAAAATCAAATTAATGTTTAAACATGCCCAAATATACCACCCCTATCCACCTTATTCCTAACCCCCATGGTGCTTTGCGTGAACTGGCATTTGTTTATGGCGAATTGTACGAGCTAATGTAGTTTCTCCAAGCATTGTGGATTTATTTAAACTTCTAGGAACACCACCTGTCAGAGTTCAAACAGGACAATATACAGGGGCTGGTCATAAAATTAGAATATCATGAAAAAGTTGATTTATTTCAGTACTGTAATTCCATTCAAAAAGTGAAACTTTATAATAATAATAATAATAATAATAATAATAATAATAATGAATTCAATTTATAACGCGCTTTTCATTAGTGAAAATCTCAAAGCGCTACACACATCGAATGCTACACACATTCATACACCGGTAGTGGCAGACTACCATGCAAGGTGCTTTCCAGTCCTACCGGGAGCAACTCTGGGTTAAGTGTCTTGCCCAAGAACACAACAACACATGGTGTGGGGAACCGGGATTCGAACCGCCAACCTTCCGATCGGGGGACGACTGCCATTACCACTACGCCACGGCCGCCCCTGTTATATTCATTCATTACACGCAGACTGGTATATTTCAAATGTTTGTTTATTTTAATGTTGTTGATGATAACTGACAACTAATGAAAACCCCAAATGCAGTATCTCAGAAAATTAGAATATTGTGAAAAGGTTCAATTTTGAAGACACCTGGTGAAACACTGTAATCAGCTAATTAACTTAAAACACCTGCAAATGCCTTTAAATGGTCCCTCAGTCTAGTTCTGTAGGCTACACAGTCATGGGGAAAACTACTGACTTGACAGTTGTCCAAAAGACAATCATTGCCACCTTGCACAAGGAGGGCAAGACACAAAAGGTCATTGCTACAGGGGCTGGCTGTTCACAGAGCTGTGTCCAAGCACATAAATAGAGAGGCGAAGGGAAGGAAATGATGTGATAGAAAAAAGTGTACAAGCAATAGAGATAACTGCACACTGGAGAGGATTGTGAAACAAAACTAATTTCAAAATGTGGAGGAGATTCACAAAGAGTGGACTGCAGCTGGAGTCAGTGCTTCAAGAACCACCATGCTCAGACATATGCAAGACATGGGTTTCAGCTGTCGCATTCTTTGAACAAGAGACGTGTCAGAAACGTCTTCCCTGGGACTGCTGCTGAGTGGTCCAAAGTTATGTTCTCTGGTGAAAGAAAACTTTGCATTTCCTTTGGCAATCAAGGTCCCAGAGTCTGGAGGAAGAGAGGAGAGGCACAGAATCCATGATGCATGAAGTCCAGTTTCCACAGTCAGGTTTGGGGTGCCATGTTATCTGCTGGTCTTGGTCCACTGTGTTTTCTGAGGTATAAGGTCAATGCAGCTGTCTACCCGCAAGTTTTAGAGCACTTCATTTTTCCTGCTGCTAACCAACTTTATGGAGATGCAGATTTCATTTTCCAGCAGGATTTGGCACCTGCACAGTGCCAAAGCTACCAGTACCTGGTTTAAGGACCATGGTTCTCCTGACCTTAACCCCATAGAAAATATATGGAGTATTGTGAAGAGGAAGATGTGATGCACCAGACCCAACAATTCAGAAGAGATGAAGGCCACTATCAGAGTAACCTGGGCTCTCATAAACCTGAGCAGTGCCACAGACTGATCAACAACTCTATGCCACGATGCATTTCCGCAGTAATCCAGACAAAAGGAGCCCCAACTAAGTATTGAGTGCTGCACATACTCGTACTTTACATGTTCATACTTTTCAGTTATAGCTAACATTTCTAAAAATCCCTTTCTTATTGGTCTTAAGTAATTTTCTAATTTTCTGAAATACTGAATTTGGGGTTTTAATTAGTTGTCAGTTATAATCATCAACATTAAAATAAACATTTGAAATATATCAGTCTGTGTGTAATGAATTAATATTATATACAAATTTTACTTTTTGAATGCAATTACTGAACTTTTTGTTGATTTTCTAATTTCATGACCAGCACCAAAGTTGCTGTGGATGATCTGAAGAACTGGCTGCAGATTATACTAGCATATTTATTAGCTACTTCATTGACTCGGTTCTTCCGACAGTGATGAGATGAACAACCTGAAAAGGTCTGAAGTGTATCTACACAGTAATAAGGTTGGTGGTGTTTTATTAAAAGAGTTGGAACACTATCTTATTTACCTTAAAGCAGACAGAGTCCAGCCAAAGCCTTAGGTTCACTGAGATTGGGTTATTTGTAGAGAAAATCAAAATATCCCTTGTTTATCGCGGGGGATCCGTACCCCTGAAGACCCGCGGGAAAAAAAAGTTAAGTAGGAATAGTAGTACTAGTTAGTAGTAGTAGTGTATATATATATATATATATATATACAGTATATATATGTGTTTTAAACCCTTTCCACACACTTGCAATATTCTAAACAATGTTTCTAAACTAAAAGAGCACAGAATGTCATGATTCCAGTTCCCTGCCTCCTCTGCTCTTTGCCACTTGCAAGCGTTCTTGGTCACGCCCACTTCTCCGCTTGCATAGTGAACAGTTGATCAGCTGCAGCAGAAAGTTTATCCTACAGTATGGATCTGCACAGCGTATCCGGCATTTCTTCTCCGGTGGTTTATTGTAGTCCAGACACAAAGTAGGATGCAGGTTTTCCTCCGTCTGCCATTTGTCAACAAAGAGAAATGAACACACATACAAGGTTTTGGGTGGTCAAGTTCACATTTTTCAGCCACATTCATCTTAATACCTCATCTGTAGGTAGGAGATGGAAACTATACCTCTTTTCACATGAACTTTTTTTGGGTGGTGGGGGTGGGTTAAAACTCTGTTGTAGCCACTGATTCAGTTTGGTCTGGTTGTTCTGCAGCCCTGAACACAGCAGTTATTTTAGTAAACTTTATGGTTGTTAAATGTGAACAAAACAAAAACAGTTTTATCTGCTAAACTGAATACAAATTACTTTCAAATAAACTGCTGTCCATGCTCCACTACCATGGTTAACCACTGCACACTGCTACTTCCTGTCTGACAGGAAGTTGTACTATAATCATTTATACAGTAGAGCCCCCAGGAAGAAGGTGGGTAAAAAAAAGGATGAACAAAATTTAAAAAAATTCTAATGAGTCTTCCTGTCGTTCACAGGATGTAGCACCAGAGTGAGCTCTAAGCCATATTTATGACCGTAGACTTTATTTTTGCAGTGCTTGTCATCTTGAAGTGTCACCTTTGACCCCACTGATAGGTGGATGGACCAGAACCATTCCAGTGGGATCCGTTGTACTTAATGTACATGATTATATAAGCTTGTCTTTGTTCACAGCACACAGTTTTATACATTTTTCACTTGTTGTCTTAACTATTACATATTTATTTGTTTTATATATTTATTAGTTTCTATGTTGTACTTTTGAAAAGAGCACACAATTCTTATAGGAATATAATGTTTATAATGTTTGAAGGAACAACTGTCACATGCTATTTGAGCAGCATCTTTAACTAAAACTTTTCCCCTAAACCTTGGTGCCAAAGACTCGATTGTTTCATTGGAAATCTGTCACATGTTCTACTGCTGTGATGAAACGTTTCTTCACACCCATGTCAGGATGTCACTCCAGTGAACAAAAAATTAATTATCAGCACTGAGGAGTGATTAGCTGTTTGAAGCAACTTGTCTCAAATTGACCAAAACATCATCTAGCTCTAGGACAGGTCTATTCAACTGGCAGCCAGGGGGCCAAATCCGGCCCATGGGTGAGCTCACTTCGGCCCACCAATGGGTTAATTTTAAAGTAAAACTAGATTTTAAACCAAAAACAAAACTTTTTTAATGACAATAACTGCTGGATATCCAGCCCCCGAATTCAGTTGAATACCCCTGATCTAGCACATTTGATGGAAGGTAGTTTTAATTGGCAATGATCAGCAAGAGTAGGAGGATTCCTTGGGTTTAAAAACAGAAAGACCAACTTAAAGAATCCTTTCACCGAGTTTAGAGCAGCTTTTGAGAAGATCTCAGCGGTTAGGTTTCATCCAACAGGACTGAAGGGTGAAGCCATGCTAGCTCTCTTCTGCCCTGCACAAGTTCCTGTTTTGGTTCTTAACTAGCAGCCTCAACCAAATTTCTTCAAAGTTGAAGAAGTTGAGGAGTGACCAGAAATGTTTTTTTTTTGTGGTTATTTCAAACACATGATGGAGTTGGAAGGTGCATCTTGTTTGGTGAAAACCTGCACAGAAAAGACCTTTTAATAAACAATGAAAACGCACCGGTTTCCAGAGGTTGTTCTCGCTTACAGCTCCAAACTTTTCACTAACACCCATGAGAACCTCATGGTGACCTCAACAAAACCCTCAAGACTGCAGACCAGGCTGCTGTTTTTTTTTTTTTCATGGGGGGGCGCACCATCAAATGGCCAATAAAGCACATAAGTCTAAAAAAGATAAGTCTGGTCCTCTGGACATTCAAAAAACAAAACAAAGCAAAAAATTGTAGAAATGTGGATCAAACTGGTTGCTCCACTGTGAGAGGGTGCTATTTATAAGACTGAGCTGAATACAGCATCTCAGACTGAAGAAGAGGACTTCTTCAGTCTGAGATGCTGTATTCAGTGTACATATGAATGATAGCCTCAGCTGGAGCAACAACACCACCAGCCTGATCAAGAAAAGTCATCAGACTCTACTTCCTCAGACGGCTGAGACGAGCTGGTCTGAGAAGTTCAGTCCTCACCTCCTTCTACAGGTGTGCAGTGGAGAGCAAATAAATAGAATCAATCTCTTTTTTTTAGTACCGGTTCTCTTAAATATTCCTAATATTAAAGGTCCTGACTCCTAATGCACCTTAGCATATACAGTATAGCATTTCACCATATAAATGTACCTTAAATGTTTCAATGTTAATAAGAGCTATAGTAACTTGCAAGAGGCTTTGTTTTCATTCTCCAGATCAATACAGTCAGTGTTAAGAAATAGTAAAACACCACAAGTGACACTTAGTATATAAAATTATTAATGTCTGATCATTTTTTATAAGCAAATTAAAATAAATGTAGCCATCAGAGCCCATACTGTACAATAACATGCACTGGCATGTTAACTCCACAAACAAACAAAGAACAAAACAAACTCACTCACCAGTTGCCACTTTTAGAAACAGTCAGCTGAAGGCTTTTATCAAAAACATAGCCACCATAAAGTGGAGAGGATATCAGTCAGGAATGGTAATATAATATCAGCATTAGATAAAGGCATTAGCATGTTAGCTAACAAACTAACCTGTTGCCACATTTAGATTAACAGTCAGCTGGAGGCTTTTTTCACAAACAGTCATAAATTGAGTAGCCTGGTTAAAACCAGACCCTTGTCCTTCACTTCGCTTCGTACTAGGGTCTGGACTTTCTGTTATAGAGAACCGATTCTTGCTGGAGGCGTGGCCTCTGCTGAGGAACAAAACCATTGGATCTTAGAAAAAATTTGAACAGGGAAAAGCATTCTGCTCCCTCCCCCTCAGAGCCATATATGGTCTGTTTCCCGTGCTCTGCTGAACTTGACATCAGCTCCGCCTCCTGCTGCATTTTCTCTTGCTGCCGCTGCATATTCTGTGTTTATATGTTAATAAAACGTTCTAAAAAATAAAATAAAACCATGGAGCTCTGGTCCAGCACACCGGAAGACAAGAAAATCTGCAGGGACTCGGGCAGCAATGTAAAACCCGAGTTTAATTCTTTCGTGAGTGACAACCTGAGGCATTTCCTCATTCAACTCAGCGGAGGGAGAGGAGGAGGCAAAAAAACAAAAGAAAACTCCAGATAAGGGATTAAGAAGGGGAATTTAATACATTTGTGTCACATATACCAGTGTAAGAGGAGGTGAAGAGACGACACAGGAGACAGGCTGCAGAACTTCACCTTTTAATCAACTCCTACTAAACTGGCGGGAACCCGCCCAACACTGCTTTATATACCCACATAACATCCGGTCCTCTGGACCTTTCACAATAAAAGCATCCTGTAATACATTCGGTCCACTGGGTGTGAGTAGAGCCCCCTAGTGGTCCACCACACACGCCCCCCCAGAACACCCAGTAAGGTCCATCACTAGTCCCGCATTTTAGGTTTGATCAAACGACCAGAACGGCTGAACCTGGGCCCTGCAGAACCAGTCTGATGAAGTGGAGGGCTACGAGGAGGGTCTGCAGAAGATTCGGGCTCCAATGGACGTTGAGAGTTTCCGGAAGAAGGACCGCCGTCCGTTAACAATGTGGATGGAGGTCTGCCTCTGCGAGGAGCTTGGGCCGTAACAACCTGATCATCTGACACAACATGAGCTGGTTTAAGCCTATCAATACAGACAGTCTCAGTACGACCCCCTAAATCCAAAATGAAATGTTTCGGACCTGGTTGAAGAACTCGAAACGGTCCATCATACAAAGGCTGTAGTGGTGTCCTGTGTGCATTGTGTTTGACAAAAACAAATTTAGAGGACTCCAGACTCTTAGGGACAAATGACTGCGGTAAACAATGGTGTACCGGACCGGGGACACGAAAAGGGGCCTCCTGAGGTGAAAGATGGAGCAACGGTGGAGCAAACTGTGGTGAGGGTACCTCAGGTAAAAACTCACCGGGGACGCGCACAGGCTGACCGTAAACCATTTCAGCCGGGGAAGAGCTCAGGTCTTCTTTGGTTGCGGTACGCAACAAACACACCCACACCCCACTGTATATAGGTGGATCTGCGGTGGAGGTGGTCTCCAGCTACAAGTACCTGGGTGTACACTTGAATGATAACCTCAGCTGGAGCAATAACACCACCAGCCTGATCAAGAAAGGACATCAAAGACTCTACTTCCTCAGACGGCTGAGACGAGCTGGTCTGAGAAGCTCAGTCCTCACCTCGTTCTACAGGTGTGCAGTGGAGAGCGTCCTGTGCTCCAGCATCAACGTGTGGCATGGAGGCTGCACAGTTGCAGAGAGGAAAGCTCTACAGAGAGTGGTGAAGGCTGCACAGAAGTCTGTGGGAGTCAGTCTCCCCACCATCACAGACATTTACACCTCCAGATGCAGAAAAAGAGCCACCTGCATCATGAAAGACCTCACTCACCCAGCACACTCACTCTTTGCACCACTCCCCTCGGGACGGAGGTTGAGGAGCATCAAATGTAGAACCACTAGACTGAGGAACAGCTTCTACCCTGAGGCTGTCAGACTCATGAATAAATAAATAATAAGAATAAACACTGCAAAATGTCACATCATGTTGATACTGATCTGTTTCTTGTTGCTGCGTTCATCTGTGACCATCTGCTCATAATGACTCATGTTCGTGCTGCTGTTTATAATGATGTTTTTCTACTACATTAGGGCTTAGTGTATTACTAGCTGATGTCTCTCTTAGTTAATCCTAGATGTTATTATTGTTTTTCTCTTGCATTTGTTGTTGGATGTAACTGGGACCCTGTGTACATAATCTCGTTTTCAACACATGTACTACATGCGGTGCAAATGACAATAAATTCTCTCTGACTCTGATATAAAACAGTCCTGCATCGCTTTGAATGAGAACATGCGGATGCTCGCTGGCTGCGCGCTGGAACAGGTGGAGCCGTGGGTTAGGGGGCCAAAAACTCTGCCTTCTGTTCTCTGATTGGTCCGGTCAAAAATCTACCGGAGAAATCCTTCTCTATGGAAGAAGTCCCAGACGGAGCAGTGAAGGGAAAATAGAATTGAGCGGAGCTGCGTAGGAAGGCGAGGGCCAGGCTATAAATTGAGAGGCATATCAGCCAGAAACGCAAATAGACATTAGGGCTTTAAAACTTACCTGAGCAAGCCTGCTTGAGTCACTGAAACACGGCAAATTTTCCAGACCAAAAAAAAACATTTTTTGAAAATAATAATAATAATAACTTTTATTTATAACGCACTTTACATACAATTGATCTCAAAGTGTTACAATCAAGATTAAAATCAACCATAAATGCAACTAAGTGTGGAGGAACAATCAAGAGGACAGTGCCTCACAGATGATCGCATCAAAAAAAAAAAAATGCAGATAAAATACTCAAACTGGGTGCAATAAAAACAAAAGCACAATAAATTAATTAAAAAACTGGATAAAAAGAAAGGTTTTAAGACCTTTTTTAAAACATGTCACGGTCTGTGGGGCCCTCAGATATGAGGGCAGGGCGTTCCACAGCCGAGGGGCAGCGCAGGAGAAAGCCCGGTCTCCCATTGTGCGAGACCGAGACCTGGGAGTGAGAAGAAGATGGGTGTTGGAAGAGCGGAGAGTGCGGGAAGGACAGTGAGGGGTGAGAAGTTCTTTTAAATAAGATGGTGCATTACCGTACAAACACTGGAAGGTGAGCAGATAAATTTTGTAAGTGATCCGGGCAGAAACAGGAAGCCAGTGTAGTGAACGCAGTACAGGAGTGATGTGTTCATACTTACGCACTCTCATCAGGACCCTGGCAGCGCTGTTTTGGACATACTGTAGTTTTTGTATGTTCTTGCCAGGAATCCCGAAGAGAAGTGCATTGCAGTAATCCAGTCTGGAGGAGACAAAGGCATGGACGAGCTTTTCTGCATCAGTGAAGGACAGTGTAGACCGAAGCTTTGCAATATTTCGAAGATGAAAAAAAGAAGTTTTACAGATATGCTTTATATTGCTTTCAAAGGTGAGTTGTGGATCAAAAATAACACCAAGATTGGTGACTGTACTGGAAAGAGAAATGCTCTGGTCAGAGAAAGTGATACTGAGGATTTTTTGCTGTTGAATTTGAATTGCTTCCGTTATAATAAATCAATAAACGCCGGAAACACGCAATCGGTAGGCAGAGCTCACGTTAGACGTCTTGAGGGCGGTGAAAACTGCGCCCAGCATCTACCCATTGTTTTGTAAGGTGGCGGCATCAGTACACATGCGCCAGTTATAATTAGAGTCAATGGATCAGATAAGAGCGCCCCAAAACAGGAAGTACGTCACGAATCAGAAAACGTTTTTTGAAACAAATATAACTCATCATTACTCAAACTATTTATCCTACACAACTAAAAACATATATGCATATATTTCGAAATATATTTATTTTATTTCATTTTTGTAAAAAAATAATAATAATTAAGTCTTCAAATGGTGAAGAGCTGCAGAGGTTCCAGATGGGCGGCGCCCTGGCGCTCGATCCGCCAGTACCGGTAGCCTACTCAAACTTGAGGAGTGACTGGACCCATTTTAAAGATTTTAAAAACAATAATGACAACACCCTGATGCATGCTCAATAATCCAGGTAGAAAAATCTAAAAAAGTTTAAACAGAGGTGGAGGCCTCCGTGTTCAACTGTCCCCCTCTTAAGGCTCCAGTATAGCTCTGCGTACATCCGTGTGCACGTACTGAACGCAGACAGTTCAGCCCCACACCCTAGCGTACGTTCTCGCGTACATTCTCGCGTTTTCGCACCAAATTCTTGACGTCATTTGAGCAGCTGCAGCGCAGAGCGTTTACCTACGGGACAAATAGACCTTTTACCAGTTGACGTCATTACGCATGCGCACTCGCATTTTTCGAGAATTTACCGGAAACGAGGGCTAACGCAGCCACACTATTGGAGTGTTTTCATTACTGCCAACGGCCGCAATGTGGAAATATGACTTTTTTTGTGTTTATAATTGTTCGAGGCAACGTAACAAGGTGAGACTTGTTCATTTTACCAAGTGCCTCTAGGAAAGTCGAGTAAAGCGACTAAAAGAAGGAAGATGTGGCTTCAAGCGCTTCGCCGGCAGGACTTCCCCCCGACACAAAACAGCAACGTGTGTAATCGGCATTTTTTAATCTGGCATGGCCATTAAAGGTGCTATATGTAACTTTTCTAAAAAATATATTTAACATATTTCTTCACTCTGTCACTATCTCCTGACTTAAAAAAAAATATTTAAAAGGTGGTAAATAAGCATTTCTAAAAAGCAAAAGTGACCCGCCGTTAACCAGCCAATAAAAACAGAGTTTGTAACCAGCCAATAAAAACAGAGCTTGAATTTGAATCAGCCAATAAAAACAGAGCTTGAATTTGAATTTCAGCAGACCACGGGGGGCAGAGCCATATATGGCTCTGAGGGGGAGGGAGCAGAATGCTTTTCCCTGTTGAAAATATTTCTAAGTGCTGCGTGGTACAGAAAGTTACATATAGCACCTTTAATGATCTGAACTCCGTGGATTACGTTCCTACATTACATCTTGGATATGGGAAACAGACAAAACAGAGAACAACCTCCCGCAGCAGAACAGACAGTTGATAAGCTAGCAGTTCTACAAGGCCTCGCTGTACCTCAGTCCACTGCCTGTGTTGAAGTTTCAACCTGCGACATGCAAGGAGATTCTTCCTTCAACCCCTCTGAAGAAATAACAGGTGAGTAAAATGTCATCAAACATGCAGCTCTATAAAAATGAACAGACCACTGCACTGTTATTTGAACTCTTTCTGCGTTGAAAAACTATAGTACCGTAAATTTCAGATTATAGGTCGCACCTTTTTAAGGTTTTTTCAAGGCCTGCGACCTATAATCCGATGCGACCTATTTATGGATTTTTTTTCCATATTTTTAGACCAATTTTTGACTCAGATATCAGCCTTTTTCACTTTGGCAGAAAAATTATGCAGTACCACTTTTGGCCACTAGGAGCGCTGTGGCGCTGTGCAGTACCACTTCCAGTGGAGTACACCGACCCAAGAAGAAGAAGAAGACCGTTTCCAGCATAGATATTACACTAGATACCCCATCGGAAGCTGAACGGCGTAACCACGTCGCCGCCATATTGGAGGAGGAGACGAGTGTACTTGGTAGAGACAGGAGAAAACAAAATGCCTCGTAGTTGTGCGGCTTGGAATTGCTGTAACTGTTTAGATGTCAAATCAAAATCAGAAGGAATTACCTTTCACAGGTAAGGCATAACACTTTCTCTAGATTGTATTTAAGCTATAGTCTGGACGATTTTCACAATTATAACATTGTTTTGGAACCGTAAACTAGTCAACGAAAATACTATGGTTATGGTTTCCCGCTCCTCAGATTTCATTGATACAGTTACTTAGATGGTATTTACTTTAGTCTGCACACGGTATTAAACAACAATATATACATATATATTGATAATTACGAGAATAATGTCAAGAAAGTCAAATTAAAACAATTAAGTCATAATAAATCAAGATCTGTTTTGATCAGCTTGATCAAACAGCAGTTTCTCTCTGTTGTACTGCTCGTACAGACAGTGGCGGTTCTAGACCAGTTGTACTGGTGGGGCCAAGCTGGGGCCAGAGGTTTTGTCAGAGGGGCACGTTCATCTCGGAGAAAAAGACAGATTCGAAATCTTACTTGACTCTTATTTTTTTAAAGCAGTGATTAACCATTGTAACCAAAGAAAATAGTTTAAAAAATCAAATGAGAAAAATATAAAACATTTTACACAGCATTTGTATTGACTGAATAAAATATATTAATAAGCAAATAAAATGATAATGAAAATAACTGTTAGGTGAAGTCTTGGTTCAGTTTCTCAGTCCAAAATTATATAACAACATTGGCTGCCCTACTATC
The DNA here is from genome assembly GCA_038048925.1 of Garcialebias charrua. NCBI lineage: Eukaryota > Metazoa > Chordata > Actinopteri > Cyprinodontiformes > Rivulidae > Garcialebias > Garcialebias charrua. The sequence continues at coordinate 58,307 of JBBPBX010003102.1, read as the reverse complement.
ACAGCAACTGTATTCTGCGATTTTGATGAATACAAAATCGCAGAATTTCATGATTTCTGGCATCATGATTTCTGGCAAACCGATCAACAAATGAGTGACTCATTTGTTGATCGGTTTGCCAGAAATCATCAAATTATGTTTGTATTCTGCATCTGTCTGTTAGCAAAATATCTTATGAACAACTGAACAGATTTTGATGAAACTTTCAAGAAATATTCACTGAATGGCTCTCTACGACTGGTTGACTTTTAAAGTACATCCAATTTAAGATGGCTGCCACAGCTAACTGAACTTAAACAACACAAAATTGACTACAACTCATTCAATTTGACAAAAAATTGAGATAAAATTTGGTGTGGTAGTAGCTGAGACTCATTCCCAAAGCATAAGCAAAGGACTTTTAGAATGCATAAGATCTTTCTTTAAAATTATAGCGTTATTCAGTGGTGGGATGTAACAAGGTACAAATACTTTGTAACTGTACTTAAGTACATTTTTCATGTATCTGTACTTTACTTAATTAGAATTAAATGTGAGTACTTTTACTCCACTAGATTTAACATGAAGTATCTGTACTTTCTACTACACTACATTTCTATAATGCATACATTCACGTTGCAATTTTTTGATTTGTCGTTAGTTTGAAAGTAACTGATGTTGAGAGAGTTGGTCCATTGAATCACTGCAAAGTGGACAGGTAACATTAGACCTGCCTTCAAGAAGAGCTGGACCAGTGACATATATTCTAGTATATACGTCACTGAGCTGGGAGCACCCACAGCACCACTAACACACCCAAAATGGATTCCACCACAGAGTCAGCAAGATACACAACACCCATGGCCTTATTGAAAGACTATTGAAATATTATTGAAAGACTGTTCAGTACAGCAGGACAGATCCTCTCTCCCAAAAGAGCCAGACTGGACTCAAAAAAAAACTTTGAAAAACAACTTATTCTGAACTTGGACAAGAAATTCTTGCTGCAATATTAAAATGTGTCAGTTCATGGGATGTTAGGACAGGAGACAAGAGACGTCTCCAAATGTCTCGACACTCAGGTCCAAGTTTCGAAAATGGTGTCAGGAAGTTAAAATATTGTTCACTATTGATCCATTACAAGGTTGACTAGACAGTTAACTGGAGTTGATGACAAACTGGAGTTGAAATGATCAGATGTTCCTTTGTTAGGTCTAATAGCTCCTTTTTTCAAACAGACAACTTTTACTTAAACGTGTTTACTGCAGTTAAAATGACACATTGGTTTGTGTTAAATCAATCAATCACTCAATCAATCACCTTTATTTAACCAGGTAGAGCCCGTTGAGATCGAGATCTCTTTTACAAGGGTGACCTGGTCAAGTGGTCAGCAGCACACGTCACATTGGCAATAGGCATTTGCACTTATCAAAAAGAAAATAAAGAAAACTACAATCACAGTAAACAGATGTTGACAGTTCAAAACCAACAGGATATGACAGATTTCTATATACATTATATACAAAACAAGCAGACAAAAAAAACCAACAATGACATGTATATTGGATAAGTAGTGGTTAGAAACATCTGCAATGGTCAAGTTTCTTGATGACATTTTCTACTACGGTTGACATAAAGGATCCAGGAGAGATGAATGTTGATAGTTTCAGATCTTTCTGTAAGTTGTTCCAGGCTGAGGGGACGGCGAAGCTGAACGCTCTTTTTCCTAGTTCAGTTCTGACAGGAGGAACTGACAGGAGGACTAAATCGTTAGAGCGCAGGGAGTAATGACTGTGTGATGTTTGTATTAAGGAGGTGAGGTATGACGGGACTAGGTTTAGGAGGGTCTTGTAGATGAAGGATATCCAGTGAGTGTATCTGCGAGTGCTGAGAGATGACCAGCCAGATTTTACGTAAAGCTCACAGTGATGAGTGCGATAACTGGAGTCAGTAATGAACCGAAGGGCACCGTGGTAAATGGAGTCTAAGGACTGTAGGTATTTTGATGCAGCACTCATGTACAGCACGTCACCATAATCTAGTATTGGCATGAATGTTGCAGCTACTAATGTTCTCCTGGCTTTGCATGAGAAGCAGGATTTGTTTCTGAAGAAGAAACCTAGCTTCAGTTTGAGTTTAGTGGCCATTTTGGAGATGTGGGTTTTAAAAGACAGTTCAGTGTCAATGTTGAAACCTAGATATTTGTAGGTGGAGACCATTTCTATTTGTTTTCCCTCTTGGGTTCCAATTTGAGGTGGGTTCTCTGGTTGCTGCTTTCTGTTGGCAAGAACCATGAACTTGCTTTTGTCGGCATTTAGGACCAGTCTAAGTTTTTGCAGCCGTGACTGAATAATATTAAAAGCATCCTGAAGAGAGGTGAAAGCTTGGCTGAGGGAGGAAGAACAGCAATAGATGATGGTGTCATCTGCGTAATAATGGTGGGAGGCATTTGACAGATCACTGCAAAGATCGTTGATGTATAGGGAGAAAAGAATGGGACCCAAGACAGAACCCTGTGGCACCCCTTTCACAACATCTAAGAATGTAGAGGAGGATCCGGCTACATGAACAGACTGTGTTCTGTCAGTTAGGTAGTTGGTGAACCAGGAGACTGCAAGTTTTGATAGACCAGAGTGTTCCAGGATGTTTGTCAATAGTCTATGATCAACTGTATCAAATGCCTTGGACAGGTCTATGAATAAGGCAACACAGAATTGTTTGCAGTCCAGGGCATAAAAATGTTCAAAGGTAAAATCATTCCTCTTTCTTATTTTACTTAATGACATTTAACTCTTCATTATAAATGGAATTCATTATTATTATTATTATTATGTCATCCCTGAAATACTGACGCACAAAATCACAAGTCCAAGTGTGAACTGTGTCAGAGTAAACACAATAAAAACATGTATTATCTGCAGCATTGTTCATTAAAATGACTCAACACTATTAATGTATTACAGAAAATATACGCACACTTGATGATTTTGTAAACCATTGCATTAGAGTCAGAGTCAGAGTCAGAGAGTCAGAGAGAATTTATTGTCATTTGCACCGCATGTAGTACATGTGTTGAAAACGAGATTATGTACACAGGGTCCCAGTTACATCCAACAACAAATGCAAGAGAAATACAATAATAACATCTAGGATTAACTAAGAGAGACATCACATCAGCTAGTAATACACTAAGCCCTAATGTAGTAGAAAAACATCATTATAAACAGCAGCACGAACATGAGCAGATGGTCACAGATGAACGCAGCAACAAGAAACAGATCAGTACAGTATCAGTATGATGTGACATTTTGCAGTGTTTATTCTTATTATTTATTTATTCATGAGTCTGACAGCCTCAGGGTAGAAGCTGTTTCTCAGTCTAGTGGTTCTACATTTGATGCTCCTCAACCTCCGTCCCGAGGGGAGTGGTGCAAAGAGTGAGTGTGCTGGGTGAGTGAGGTCTTTCATGATGCAGGTGGCTCTTTTCCTGCATCTGGAGGTGTAAATGTCTGTGATGGTGGGGAGACTGACTCCCACAGACTTCTGTGCAGCCTTCACCACTCTCTGTAGAGCTTTTCTCTCTGCAACTGTGCAGCCTCCATGCCACACGTTGATGCTGGAGCACAGGACGCTCTCCACTGCACACCTGTAGAACGAGGTGAGGACTGGGCTTCTCAGACCAGCTCGTCTCAGCCGTCTGAGGAAGTAGAGTCTCTGATGACCTTTCTTGATCAGGCTGGTGGTGTTGTTGCTCCAGCTGAGGTTATCATTCAAGTGTACACCCAGGTATTTGTAGCTGGAGACCACCTCCACCGCAGATCCACCTATATACAGTGGGGTGTGGGTGTGTTTGTTCCTTCTGAAGTCCACAATCATCTCCTTCGTCTTCTTCACATTCATGTGAAGGTTGTTCTCTTTGCACCAGCTCTCCAGATGTTCCACCTCCTGTCTGTAGCTGGATTCATCATTATCTGTGATGCATCCCACCACAGCTGTATCATCTGCAAACTTAACAATATGACAGCCTGGATGTGTGGCTGTACAATCATATATAAATACTGTATATTGTTAATAAATTAATAGTACTTCTACTTTTACTAGAGTACATTTTGTCTGTTTTCTCCACCACTGGCGTTATTTATTTAGAATCAATGGTGTTGGTCTGTTAGCAAAATATCTCATGACCCTCTGGACAGATTTTGAAAAATCTTTCAAGAAATAATAAACGGATGTTTCTTTACTGCTGATTAACTTTTGAGTACAATTGAATTGAAGATGGCTGCAGCAGGCAATTGAAATAAGCCAAACTCAAAAATGGTTATAATTCAGTTAATTTTACAGATATGGAGTTAAGTGATTGTTTGTTTAAAGTTATTTTATATATTCTTTTAAATAATGGGGTGATATAAGATTTTTTTCTTCTTTCTGCACTCTTTTCATTCAATGTTTTATTTTTGATTAATTTGTTTTATTTTGTCTCTTTTAAATGAATGAATAAATAAATTAAATTAAATATTAAATGGCTTTACATCTGCTAAGTTCATGGCATAAACCAACAGACATGTTCCTGTTTTTAGTGTTTTACATGCTTTATATTGTAGCTGTATTATGATATGATGTGAAGCCACAGAGCTCCAGGGGGAAGCTGAAACAGCTGCCGTAATCAGAGCGCCGAATCCGGCATGAAAAAGAAAAACACACCGCTGAAGTCCCTGAGCTCGATGGAATGTCCGGCCGGCGTAAAACTAACTTGATCGCGGTTTAATGTGACGCAGATGTGTTTACTGTATATAGCTCTGCAGACATTGCACGTTGTTGTCTTGCGGTGTTTAAATACTTCCACACAGCGGACACATGTTACTTTGTTACGATGAAAAGTCGGCTAGCTGCTAGGCTAGCTAACATGTTACTCACCAGTGTCAGATCTTGCGACAGAAACAAGTGTCCAGCTCCATGTAAACAGTGATCCATAACCAATTGTGACCAGCTCCATGTAAAGAATCCATAAACAAACGACCCGCTTTTTGAAAACGATGCCAAAACAAACCCAACAGAGTACTCAGTCAGCTCCTCACGCTGCAGCTGGCTGCAAACTATGACATGGATTTCCTGAATGTGAGGCGGGTCTTATTACTCTGGGATCATGAGACACGCCTCCGTTCAGGAAATCCATTCCATAGTTTGAAGCCAACGTGCATCATGGATCAGAAAATATCGGCAGGTTGGATCAAAAATCTGATACGTAAATTATGCTGGTATCGGATGGTTTCCGCTTCTTGCTCAGAGGGCGGGCCAGAGGGAGGACCAGGCTCCGTGATACACGGGCACCGGACCGAGTGGGCCCGTGTCCAGAACCGCCACAGGATTCAGTTTATTATTGCCATTGTCAATGAACAGGATTCACAGACTAGGAATTTGCTTCGGCATAACGGTGCATAAAATATAGAAACATAAAACATAAAAAACATAAACCATAAAACATCAATACAATCAATACAATATTCAGTGAACAAAACCTACTAAGAAACAGCGCAATTAGAGTGATGCAATCAAAATACAGTGATACATGTACAGTGATTCCCAATCAAAATACAAAATACAGCGACCAAGGCAAGTTATGAGGTAACATGGTTATGAGTGTTCAAAAGTCTGACAGCAGAGGGGAAGAAACTGTTTTTATGGCGGGAGGTTCTGGTCCCAATTGACCGAAGCCTCCTGCCTGAGGGGAGTCGTTCGAAAGACCGTATGCAGGGTGAGAAGTAGGGGTGCAACAACGAATCGATAAAATCGATAAAAATCGATTTTTAAAAGTGTTGGCAACGAATTTCATCATCGATTCGTTGTGTCGCGCGATTATGCATCTTTCACGGCGCCGCGGAGCTGTTTTGTTCACCGGTAAAGCTTTTGTCAAAGGCAAGCTGGCTGACTGAATAAAGTTTGAAAAAAAAACAAAAAACTCTGCAACGTCAGCGTGCTGCGCCTGCGCGTGTGTGGCGCTTCTGAACAGAGCGAGGAGGGAGGAGGAAACAGAGCAGAGACTGTTTTCAAAGTCTATTTTACAATGACCGACGCGATGCAGAGAAAACTGTAAATAAGTCCTACAACGTGTGGGAGTTCGACGCTTCATAGATAAAAAAGCTTTGAAAAGTGACGACGCGACACGAGATAACCACGCAGATGAAATGTAAACATGACGGGCTTCACCACCGTGTGAATGAAGGAAGATCAGCAGGTAAGTCTTAACCATACATTATTTGTTCTGTTTCAAAGAGAGAAAACGTGATGCCAGTGTCTCTGGCAGCTGAAGCTGCTTGTTTCTTAGCTGTGACAGAGAATGTGTGTGTTTTTATTTTTAATGTAACGATACAAGCAGTGTTTAAATGTGTTTTATAAATAAATCTAACACAAAGATGGTGATAATTTAATGATTTAGCTTCAACTTTTAATTTGCTGGCAAAGTCTGAAGTCACTGCATTGTATGGAAGGATGAATTGCATTTAAACAGGAATTACAGTAATTTATTCATCTACTCAAGTGTGTGTAATTAGTATTTTATATTTGTGTGTGTGTGTGTGTGTGTGTGTGCTTGTGTGTTTAACCAAGTGAAACAAGGCATTTCTTGAGTTACTGTAAATTATGATATAATACATATAAACTCTCTCTCATTCCAGAAAACAACAATGACAGCCTTCATGATGGACAGACATCATGCACACCACAGCAAGCAGCAGAGACTGAAAGATCCTTACATGAACGTCACTGACATGAGGCCTCTGTCGATGGTTGAAGACGAAGACTTCACTGCCATGATACACTTTTAACCCAGGTTACAATGATCCACACTTGTAATGGTAAATGGACTGTACTGTACTTATATAGCACCTTTCTATCTAATTGATACTCAAAGTGCTTTACATTGTTTATAGTAGTGTAAAGCACTACATGTCCTCATTTACCCATTCATACAGCACTCTACTAGATTACAAAGAACAAATCATTCTAAAGAGACTAATCAGAGCTTTAGCTCACATTCATACACCAATGGGGCACAAACATGGGGTTCAGTGTCTTGCCCATGGACACTTAGGCATGTGACTGCTGGTGGATTCCAACCCTCAACTCTTGCATTGGAGGACGACTGCTCTAACAACTCAGCCACAGCTGCCCCATCCAGGTTAAAACAATCCACACCTTTAATCCAGGTTACACTCGTCCCTCAAGGACACATTTTACAAAGTAGCTACATTTTGTGCAGGTATAAATCATACATTTGTATATATGTTTGTGTACATTTATTTTTTATTGAAGCTGACTAACTTTATTTTTTAATTATTCAATATTTTACTAACAGAATAGTCAAGTAGCAACCTGTTTTTTGTGCGATTTGATATGTCAGTCAAATTTTGGAATAAAGAGGTGATAATTAAAACTTGTTTCCTTTTTTTTTTTTTTTTGCCGATTCATCGATGAATCGAAAAAATAATCGGCCGATTAATCGATTATTGAAATAATCGTTAGTTGCAGCCCTAGTGAGAAGGGTCAGCTGTGATCCGACCTGCTCGCCTCACAGTCCTGGAGACGTAAAGGTCATGGAGAGATGGGAGACTACAGCCGATTACCTTCTCAGCAGAGCGCACAATGCGCTGCAGTCTGTGTCTGTCCCTGACAGTGGCCCCGGCGTACCACACTGTGATGGACGCGCTGAGGATGGACTCGATGATGGCCGTGTAGAACTGCACCATCAGCTTGGCCGGCAGCTTGGCCTTCCTCAGCTGTCGCAGGAAGTACATCCTCTGCTGAGCCTTTTTGATGAGGGAGCTGATGGTTGGCTCCCACTTGAGGTCCTGGGTGATGGTGGTGCCGAGGAACCGGTAGCAGTCCCCAATGATGATGGGGGTGTTGTTAAAGGTGATGGGGGGCAGAGGGGCTCTGTCTTTCCTGAAGTCCACAATCATCTCCACTGTCTTCTGGGCGTTGAGCTCCAGGTTGTTGTTGCTGCACCAGGTCACCAGCCGACCCACCTCTCTCCTGTACGCAGACTCATCATCATCCGAGATGAGCCCGATGAGGGTGGTGTCGTCCGCAAACTTAATAAGTTTTACGGAGTCATGGTTGGAGGTGCAGCAGTTGGTGTACAGGGAGAAGAGCAGAGGGGAAAGAACACAGCCTTGTGGTGAACCTGTGCTTATGGTCTGAGTGTCCGAGACAGCTTTCCCCAGCCGCACGCGCTGACTCCGGTCTGTCAGGAAGTCAGTGATCCACCTGCAGGTGGCGTCAGGTACACCGAGCAGAGAGAGCTTGTCTTGGAGCAAAGCAGGAAGGATGGTGTTGAATGCAGAGCTGAAGTCCACAAACAGGATCCTAGCATAGGTTCCTGGGGAGTCCAGATGCTGCAGGATGGAGTGGAGGGCCAGGTTTATGGCGTCATCTACAGACCTGTTAGCTCTGTAGGCGAACTGCAGAGGGTCCAGGAGGGGATTGCTGATAGACTTGAGGTGGGATAAAACCAGACGTTCAAAGGTTTTCATGACTACAGATGTGAGAGCCACAGGTCTGTAGTCGTTTAGTCCTGTGATGCGTGGCTTCTTGGGGACAGGGACGATGATGGAGGACTTGAAACAGGCTGGGACATGACATGACTCCAGGGAAGAGTTGAAGATTTCTGTAAATACAGGTGCTAACTCATTAGCACACTTCCTCAGGGTGAAAGGAGTCACATAATCCGGGCCTGCAGATTTGTGTGTGTTCAACCTTTTGAAAAGTCTGTTCACCTCCCCCTCTTTAACTGTGAGAGCAGGGGGTGGGGGGATCTCCAAGGTGGTTAAACACTGAGTGGTGTGGAGGGTAGAGGAATGTGAGTCCTTTGTTTCGAAGCGTCAAAAATCTGAGCCAAAAATGGGTCTAAAAACATGGGAAAAAAATCCATAAACAAGTCTCACCTCTCTATTAGTCGCAGGGCATGCAAATTAGGCAAAAAACTGTGACCTATAGTCCGGAAAATACGGTACTTATGTTTGGCTACTTGTTAATGTCAAGTGCCAGAACAAGTATTGATAAATGAAATTAGGAAGATCTTGTTTCAATTCTTAAATTCTCAGGATCCTTTTCATGTCAGTAGCTGTTTCATGGTGCCATTAGCAAACCCTCTGAACTCAGTGTTGTGCTGGCTTTTTATGTTTTTGTGAAATTGTTTGAGTTGAAAGATTTCAGCATAAGCAATAGTCAAAACTGTCTTGACAATTTTACGATACTGTTCAGCGATTTGTAGATATACAGGAGAATTTTGAACTGGATTCAAAGGTGAACCGGTAACCAGTGCAGGGAGGCCAAGACTGGTGTAATGTGCTCTCTTTTGCCTGTACTGGTTAAAAATCGGGCTGCTGCGTGTACCAACAGTTTAGAGTGGGGGAGACGTAGCCCGCACCGGCAGCTCAGAGCGGGGAGGGTGAGAGAGACGAGCTGTCTGTACTTGCAGTTTAAAGCTGGATGGAGAGACAGCTGAAATCCGCATTTTGGTTTTAGCATTTTAGCTAGCTAGTATTACGCGCAACTAATTAGCGTTACACCAGTACCGACAGGTGGAGGGAGGGGCGGGGGGGGAGAGGTTTGGTTTGGTTGTTCGGCGTGCTCTGTTGTTAATAGGGGTGTAACGAGATCTCGTTGTACGAGATCTCGCGATATTAAACTCCCGCGATATCTCTCGTTGAGAGGTAACGTTGTCTCGCGAGTCGCTAATGCTAGCAGCCCCTAGCAAGTCAGCGTCACGGACAGCATGGCTTCGCCGGATGAAGTTGCTATAGAAGACGCCCCAACTACTGATGGAGGGTCCCGGTGCCGCAGACGCCTCTACATTGATGGAGGGTCCCGGCGCTGCCGACGCTGCCCCGGATGTAAAGACACACTTGTGTAAACACCGGTGTGACCGGTGTTGCCAGATAGAGTCCCACCCACCCAAAGCACTCTTTACCCGCAAAAGTCAGAAGGAAAATCGCGGTGAACCGCCCAATCTGGCAACACTGGTGAGTGACGGCTGCAGATTCAGTGCTGATGCGGATATTTATGTTCAATTTTTGGAAAGTCCTGCGTGAATATCTATTTTTTTTAAACAAAGTTGAACGTTCTAAGGTCTAAGGAGATTCAATCAGTAAAATGAAGACATCAGTTGAGTTTGTAATACATGTTAAAACAGAATAAAAGCCTTTTTGCGGCATAAAACCGATCTATGAAGTTTTCTTGAACTAATATTAAAATCTCGTCTCGTTCTCGCGAACTCTGTAATTTGTCTCGTCTCGAGAGTTTTTTGTATCGTTACACCCCTAGGGACAGGACACCCTGACATATTAAGTCATGAAATTCATGATATTTTGCTCGGGCAAGCTTTTTACCTGTATTATCGTGAACAATATGATATGGCCCAGTCCTATGCTCCGCCCTCCTGCACTGCTGTCTAACGGCCTTGGTGACGTCATTCAGCCAAGGTTATGCTCCGAGTTTTGATTTTCTAGTTTTAACAGGAGCAACATGATCCAGAGCCTTTAAGCAGACAGAGTTGAACTGGGATGTCAGGTCCTCAGTGGTGCAGAGAGACACCAAGGACTGAATTATAATTTCTGAGTTGTAAACATCTGTGAAATATACGGCAGTGAAGCGGTTAATCGCCCGGCTGCGACATACAGGAGCGCACAGCTCAAGAGTTAGATGGGGGAGGGTGAACTCAAACCGGACTGGTATGTGGTCTGAAAACACATTGTCACCGATTTCAAGATTATTAACAGTCGCATCACGAGTTAAAACGACGTCCAGTGTATGTCCGCGCTCTTGGGTGGGACCGTTTACATGCTGATTTAAATTAAATGAGTCCAGTAAATCTAAAGTCCTTAACCAAGGGCTTCTCATGACAGCACACATGCAAGTTAAAATCATTAATATTGACTACACAACCATATTTTGGTGTGATTTCAGCCAAGAAATCAGAAAATTCATTAATGAAATCCTTAAATCGAAATGGGTGGTAGACGAGTGTGCATAAAGTCGCAAGCGACTGGCCAAGTTCAAAGACAGTCAGCTCAAAACTGGAGCAGGAAACCGGGATAGGCAGTTATTTACAGTCAAAAGTTGATTTGAACATTGTTAATAATCCACCACCAACACGACCTGGGTTGTTAAAATACAGTTTGGTGGTAATAATTCCGTCAAGGCACTGGACTCACCCGGTGACATCCAAGATTCTGTGATGAAGAAAAAGTCCAAATCGTGTTCTTGAAAGTAATCCCTGAGGATGAAAGTTTTGTTGGTTTTAACTTTAAACAACTTTAAAATTTACAGCATTGAAATTCATAGTTAATTAAATAAAACTTTTGGGTGTTATTGATGAGAAGCTGACGTGGAAATCTCATGTAAATTACTTAAAGGAGAAATGAAAAGTGTTTTTAAGCTAACAGTAGTCTAATGAAAAGCATAAAATAAGCTTGTTGAGAAATTTTCACAAGTCAAAAATGTCATCCTAACTCAAATTTAGACTTTGCAAAGTGAAAAAATTCTCATCTGGTGTTTTTGACCCCCCTCCCCCTGCCTGCTCTCCGTCCCCTGAATATGACGTAGGCAGTGCCACGGTCGTCCCTCATACAGTAATATTAGTGTGTGTATCTAGTTGTGGACAAAAAGGTTTCAGTGTGTAGCAATTAGGGATGCAGCAAAAAAAATCTATTTTTTAAAGAATCAAGATTCTTAGTCCTGGCGATTCAGAATCGATTCTAAAAGCCCCAAAATCGATTTTAAAACTTTTTTAAAATTTTATATTGTATTTTTACCGCTCCTGTGCATTCGGCCGCTGTAGAATTTTGGCCGTGTAGGGCCACCGTAGTTAGTTAGCCAGGCAGCTCCCAATGGAGCCTGCTAGCAAGGAGGGAGACAGCATGTTTCAACTTGCTCCTTCATCTTTAAAAATCATTTTAGATCCTACTATGTTCTGGGGAAGACAGAGCTTAACAAGACATTGGTAACTGTTTCAGGACATTTTCAACACCCCCACTTCCACGTTAGCATACGGCGCTAGCATGCTAACGCACAGCTATTCGTATTTCCAGGATAGAAATGCCCATTAATGCACTAAATCACCAAACTGTTTTTGACAAACTAAAGTGATATCCTGTTTCTTAAAAACGAGAACACAACAAGCTGAAGAAAAATATAAAAAATATAAAAATAAATTGGTAATGATTATAAGAAGATGCAAGAAAGAATACTATAGTGATTTATTAAACAAGAGCAATGGTGACACTAAAACAACATGGCGAGTAATAAATGATGTTCTAAAAAGTCATAAAGCAAAAACGAACATTGCAAAATATTTTGTGAAAGATGACAAAGAAATACATGATGAGAATGATATCGTAAATGAATTTAATCAATATTTTGTAAATATTGGATCAAGCCTTGCAGCTAAAATACCAAAAGTAGATAATAAGGTGTGTCATTCAATTAAAAGTTGCACCAACAGTATTTTTCTTAGTGGAACTAACAAAGAGGAAATTATGAAAATGGTAAAAAATCTCTCAGACAAGAGATCAAAAGACTGGGTGGACATGGATATGATGTTCGTAAAAGAAATAATAAGTTATGTTATTGAACCGTTTACATATATATGCAATTTATCTTTTTCAACAGGAATATTTCCAGATAACATGAAAGTAGCAAAGGTAATTCCTCTTTTTAAAAATGGTGATAAATGTGTATTCAATAATTATAGGCCAATATCCTTATTACCACAGTTCTCAAAAATTCTAGAAAAACTATTTGTGACCAGATTGGATCAATTTATTGATAAACAAAATATTTTAAGTAGCAGTCAATATGGGTTTAGAGAAAAAAACTCTACGTCAATGGCTCTCATGGATTTAATGGAACAAATAACTAATGCTGTCGATCATAAACAGTACTGTGTTAGTGTTTTTGTTGATCTAAAAAAAGCATTTGATACCATTGACCACACCATTCTCCTTGAAAAACTAAATAAATATGGTATTAGAGGACCAGCATTACAGTGGGTATCTAGCTATTTGAAGGACAGGAAACAGTTTGTGCAAATAAATGATGTTAGATCTGACCTCCGTGATATCACTTGTGGAGTTCCTCAGGGTTCTGTGCTTGGACCAAAGTTATTTATTTTATATGTGAATGACTTGGTAAATGTGTCAGGACTACTTAAATGTGTTCTTTTTGCCGATGACACCACATTTTTCTGTTCGGGTAATGACATAAAACAGATTTTGGATATGATGAAAACAGAATTTATAAAAATACAAACTTGGTTTAAATTAAACAAATTATCTTTGAATTTAGATGGATAGTGGGAGTGGTGGTGCAGAGGTTAAGAAGGTGCGCTTGTGATCGGAAGGTCGCCGGTTCAAGCCCCGGTACCGACAACATCAAAGATGTGGGTGGGATAAGTGAAGCGGTCACACTTGTCTCCACCCTCATCTGCCCCACTCTGGGCCCTTGAGCAAGGCCCTTAACCCACACCATCTGCTCCCCCGGGAACCCTAGATATCAGCTCTCTGCTCCACACAGAGGGCTGTGGTTGCTCGGTGGTCTGTGGTTGCGTCAGGAAGGGCATCCGGCGTAAAAACTGCCAAATCTTCGTGCGACCAGTTCGCTGTGGCGACCCCTAACGCAGGGAAAAAAGCCGAAAAAAAAAAAAAAATCTTTGAATTTAGATAAAACTAATTACATGATATTCAGTAACAAAAAGAGAATTGTTGATGACGATCCATTTGAAATTGAAGATGTTGTGATCTGTAAAGTGAGTGAAGTGAAGTTTCTGGGTGTTATCATTGATGACAAACTGACGTGGAAACATCATGTAAATTCCATTAAAAAAATAGCTAGATCAATTGCAGTACTGTATAAAGTCAGGGATTTTTTAATTGATAAAGCTTTACATATGTTGTATAACACAATCATTGCTCCACATTTAATCTATTGTATTGAGGTTTGGGGAAAAGCGTGCAAAACTATTACAAAGCCTGTTTTTATTTTACAAAAGAGAGCTGTAAGAGTAATCACCAGAAAACATTTCAGTCACCCATCAAACACTTTGTTTCTTCAGCTAAACTTATTGAAATTCCAGGAATTGGTAGAATATAGTATTTTATCAGTTATGTATAGGGCTCATAACACATTACCTTTAAAGGTTCAGTATGCAGTTTCTGTAGAACTGCAGCAGTTAGAAATATTTTCAACAGGCAAAGCATTCTGATCCCTCCCCCTCAGAGCCATATGTGGCTCTGCCCCCTTGTGGTCTGTTGAATTTCAAATTCAAGCTCTGTTTTTATTGGCTGATTCAAATTCAAGCTCTGTTTTTATTGGCTGGTTACAAACTCTGTTTTTATTGGCTGGAAAATGGCGGGTCACCTTTTCTTTTTAGAAATGCTTATTTACCACCTGGAGAAGCAAGGGGACAATATTTTTTTTTTTTTTTTCAGAGATTACCTGGCTAACATCAGTCTGTCAGGAGGTAGTGACAGAGTGAAGAAATATGTTCATAAAAAAAGCTACATACTGAAGCTTTAAATATCCAAAGAAACTTTATAAAAAGACAAAGTTATTACAATCTCAAAGGGACAGAGATATTCATCAAACCACAATTCAGAACCAGCTTAAAGGGACGGTCTACCTCAATTCAGGGAGTTCGATTGTGGAATGCTCTGGAGAGTGATGTTAAAAATGAAAAATCAATGTATACATTTAAGAAAAAGGTCAAAAAGGACTTGCTCAAAAACTATATATGATGTAACCTTGCGTGTTTGTGTATTACACCTATGTTGTACTTATGATGTAGCTTAGTGCGTTTGTGTATTACAGTTAGAAAAATTAAGTAGAATTATTCATTTTTGTGATGTATTTTGTGTATTACAGTTAGGAATATTAAGTAGAATTATTCATTTTGTGAACATCTTGATGTTGTGCCATCTTTCAGTTTGTGTATTACAGTTAGAAAAATTAAGTAGAATTATTCATTTTATGATCTAGTTTGTGTATTACAGTTAGGAAAATTAAGTAGAAAAAATAAAATAATAAAAAAATAGGAAAATTAAGTAGATTTTTTTAAGTGTGATGTAGTTTGTGTATTAGTTAGAAAAATTGTGTATTAGTTAGAAAAATTAAGTAGAATTATTCATTTTGTGATGTAGTTTGTGTATCACAGTTAGAAAAATTAAGTAGAATTATGGGTGATGTAGTTTGTGTATTACAGTTAGAAAAATAAGTAGAATTATTCATTCTGTGATGTTGCTTGAAGGTTATCATTGGTTGAACAAACTGTGAAATAGGGGCAGATATAATAAGATTTCATCTTCTTTCTGCTCCCTTCATTTTATCCTACTTGTATTCTTGTATCTGATGAAACTGTCTGGTATTGTTCTTTTAAAATGAATGAATAAACATCAAATCAAATCAAAATATCCTTCAGATTCAAAAGTCTTCTGCTTCCATTTTAAATGACAGACAAGAGGACAGTAATGATGGGTTTATAGCTTCAGTGTTATTGTAAGATAGCAAAGGAGGTCTTAATTGCGTCATAAAAGTGCGTCCAGAAAATTACTACAGAAATCAATGCACTTCGGCATGTAGCAGGAAAAATGTAAAAAACTATTTCTTTAAGCTACTGACTTGTGTTGTTTACTATATGAAATTCTTGTTATATCGTTTTTTTTCAGATTTGATTACATTTCTCCTTTAAGAATAAAAATAACTACCGGTAAATCAATTACTTTACTGTATAAAGTAAAATAGTTTTTGAACGACAAAGTTTTGAATATATTGTATTAGGGCTGTGCGATATGACGATCTATATCGTGGGGACGATAGAAACGTGTCTATCGTGCTACTTTCCTTCTATCGTCTCTATCGTGATAAATAAGAATAAAAAAATAACTGTCGCAAAGAAGCTTCATATGTGGTTTTGCGAGATGACGGCGCTGCTTTATGTTTGACGCACGCGCGGGTTTGCGACACATGCTTTACGTTGTTAAACTCGAGAGCAATGGAGACGCAGGGGCATGAAGCCAGTGTCACAACAAGGAGAAAACAGCTGCACAGGCAGCCCAAGAAGAAGAACTTTTACCAAAAAGAGGGGGAAGCTCACCTTGTGAGCTTCCATTATTTCTCTCCGCTAAAACTCTGAGACAAAATGGGTCCAGAGGACACGAACCGAGTCCAACCGAGTCCGACCTCGGGTCCAGTTAACCAATACAAAACAGACCAGAGACACAACAGAACCGGAATCAAACGCAACGTTTTCTCTGTTTCTTTTACTCCAACTTCCAGAGCGGATTTCTTCTTCGTGGGTTTTATTAGCAGCCGTTGTTTTACCGCCACCTGCAGGAAAAATTTGGACCAAAGTAGAAACTCCTTTTCTTTTCTAAAACACAATTCTTATCTACTCAGATGAATTATGTGCAATGAATATTTATTAGATATGTGCCTGGCATCAATTCTTGTACTTTTAAGTTTGTTAAAGACTGTGTAAAGTGAATTTCAACATTTTCTTAAATAAACATTATAAATGTGATTTAATGTTGTAAATGAGTAAAAAGTCTCAAAATTGTAGCTCAATTAATTTTGAAGTTGTACATGAAACTGTGTATAAAGACATGTGTGTTTCAGGATTTTTTTAGGCGTGTTTTAAACGGGACCGCGTTTCGTCACGCGGTCCTCATTAGTATAGCCCTACCCCCTGCTGCTCTAGTGATATAAATTGTTCTTCGCATGGGTGGAGCCGTTCACTCGCGACTCGCAGATAGCATCAGATAGCAATAGCATAGATATTTTGTTCATTGTTAGCTAGCTAATCAATTATGCCTCGTTCCTGCATCTTCCCAGGATGTTTTAATGGTCAGGGCACCTGCTACTGACCGTCTCCCTCCTCAGCCTCCGGACACCGCCGCCGCCTTTCCTGTTTCTTTTCTTTCTTTTTTTTATTGCTAAGCCTGTGCCCTACAAGTTCACAAGCTCCTTTTTTGCTAAGAAAATGCGACAGGTCCATTGCATACTTAGTTATCAACGTGATTACTCTTTATCTTAATCACCAACACAGCCCCCGCATGCGATGTGTCGGGTCGGACCGGGTGCAGCCGCGCGAGTCCGCTCATCTTCTAAACACATAACAGCGGAGTTATGAATTATAGTTGCGTCCTCAACTTTAAAAATAAAACCAGAGTTGTTTGTGCACTAAAAACAGCGTAACTCTTGGAAAAAGGAGCAAACAGAGCAGGTTTACTGATGAACCTGTCTTCCTCCTCCACACAGTTCAGCTCTGAGCGAGAGAGTCCTCCTACTTGCTCTCTGAGCTGCAGAACTGCGCTGAAACCACGCCCACGTGCTGACACGCCCCCACAGTTCCAGACTAAGGGAAAATCATGTTTTTTCATGATTTTTGACACTTAATTTTATAAGGAAAACAATGTTTTTAATCAGTCAGATTTATATGGGTGATTAATAACACATATTTATGCCATGTGATAAACTAAAAACACAAATCTAATTTCACTTTACACGGTCTTTAATGTTAGACAACACTGCTGAGTAAAAGAATAAGCTAACATAATGCTCTGTTGTAGTGTGCTGAACGAAGCTGAGCTGTTGCACTGATCCAAACCCTGATGTGTTCTCATTCAGGAAATAAACTGTCTGATCATCCAGAAGCCCCTTGTCTTCCTTGAAAAACTACACAACACAGAGTTGAGGGGTTGCTTGAGCTGGCTTGGTACAGTGTTGAGGGGTTGCTTGAGCTGGCTTGGTACAGTGGAGTGAAGCAGAACCCGGTTACATTGGAAATGTAATGTAACCGGGTTCTGCTTCCAATGTAACCGGGTTCTGCTTCACTCCACTGTACCAAGCCAGCTCCAGTAACCTCTCGACTCTGCGTTGTGTAGTTTTTAAGGAAGACCAGGGGCTTCTGGATGATCAGTCAGTTTATTTCCTGAATGAGAACACATCAGGGTTTGGATCAGTGCAACGGTTCAGCTTCGTTCAGCACACTTGTGCAGCTTTCACAGACTGGAAACTAGAAACTCCTTTTCTACTTTGGTCCAAAATTTTCCTGTACACACACACACACACATCGTGTTGTATATATCGTGATATATATTGTTATCGTGATTTTAAAAAGTCCATATCGTGATATATGATTTTTTCCATATCGCCCAGCACTATTAGGGCTGTGCGATATGATGATATATATCGTGGGGACGATAGAAACGTGTCTATCGTGCTACTTTCCTTCTATCGTCTCTATCGTGATAAATAAGAATAAAAAAATAACTGTCGCAAAGAAGCTTCATATGGGGTTTTGCGAGATGACGGCGCTGCTTTATGTTTGACGCACGCGCGGGTTTGCGACACATGCTTTACGTTGTTAAACTCGAGAGCAACAGAGCCGCAGGCGCATGAAGCCGGTGTCTCAACAAGGAGAAAACAGCTGCACAGGCAGCCCAAGAAGAATAACTTTTACCAAAAAGAGGGGGAAGCTCACCTTGTTAGCTTCCATTATTTCGCTCCGCTGAAACTCTGAGACAAAATGGGTCCAGAGGACACGAACCCAGAGTCCAACCGAGTCCGAACTCGGGTCCAGTTAACCAATACAAAACAGACCAGAGACACAACAGAACCGCAATCAAACGCAACGTTTTCTCTTTTCTGTTTCTTGCTTTGTTTACTCAAACTTCAGAGCGGATTTCTTCTTCGTGAGTTTCATTAGCAGCTGTTGTTTTACCGCCACCTGCAGGAAAAATTTGGACCAAAGTAGAAAAGGAGTTGTTTGTTTGTTTATTCATTTTATAATATGAAATACAACAATTAACGTATTCATAATAGAAAAAAATAAAAATAAAATGAAAGGTAGCAGATGAAGAATAAATCTTATTAAATCTGCTCCTTATTCATCTAATAACAGTTCAAACAATATTTTCTATAATAACAAAATAAGTAAATAACTCAGTCAATTTTCAATTCACATATATCACACATTAAATTAGATTCATTTTTTTTTTAGCAATTCATTTTTTACCAGTTTCTTAAATACAAGGAATGATTTGGCTTCCTTAACATTTGTCATTAAGTCATTCCATAATCGTACTCCTTGAATTAAGGTAGATCTTAGGTAGATCTAGTTTCTACTTTGGTCCAAATTTCCTTGTTCTTTTTGTTCACATTCTTATAATTGTAACTATCTGTAGTAAAATAATAAAATAAAAAAACTTTGGTCCAAATTTTTCCTGTACACACACACACACACACACACATCGTGTTGTATATATCGTGATATATATCGTTATCGTGATATAAAAAAGTCCATATCGTGATATATGATTTTTTCCATATCGCCCAATCCTAGCATATGTGTTGCTCTTTCTTGGCATGAAACCATACTGTTGCTCACAGAAAGTCACCTCTTGTCCAAGTCTTGCTTCCACAACTCTCTCCCAGATCTTTGTGTGACTCATCAACTTAATTTCTCTGTACAGTAGTTGCTACAACTCTGTACATCACCTTTGTTCTTAAAAATGGGCACAAGCACACTTCTCCGTTCCTCAGTCATTTTCTCACCTTCAAATATGCCATTGAATATTTGAGTCAAAAACCTCACTGCTATCTCTCCAAGACATTTCCAAACCTCCACTGGTATGTCATCAGGTTCTACTGCCTTCCCCTTCTTCATTCTTTTCAGAGCTTTCCGGACTTCAACCTCACTAATCTTTCCCACTTCCTGGTCCACAGTTTCTATGACCTCTACTCTTCTTTCTCTTTCATTCTCTTAATTCATTAGCTCCTCAAAGTACTCCTTCCATCTTCCTGTCACACTCCTCACTTGTTAGAACATTCCCATTCCTATCTTTAATAAGCCTTATCTGCTACACATCCTTTCCAGGCTGATCCCTCTGTCTTGCCAGTCGGTACAAGTCCTTCTCACCCTCTTTAGTGTCCAGTCTCCCATACAACTCATTGTACGCCCTCTGCTTTGCCTTAGCTACTTCCTTCTTTGCTCTACGTCCCATCTCCTTATATTCCTGTCTCCTCTCTTCAGTCCTCTCACTGTCATATTTCTTCTTGGCTAATCTCTTTCTTTGAATGGCGTCCTGCACTTCACTATTCCACCACCAGGTTTCCTTATCATCCATTCTCTGTCCAGATGACACACCAAGTACCTTCCTACCTGTCTCTCTAATTACTGTTGCTGTAGTAGCCCAGTCATTTGGAAGTTCTTTCTTACCACCCAGAGCCTTTAACTGCTCATCTCTAAATTTCTCACAACATTCTTCTTTCTTTAGCTTCCACCATTTGGTTTTCTCTGGTTTTACTCTTTTTCTCTTCTTCACAACAACAGTCATTTTACACACAACCATCTGATGCTGTCTGGCTTCGCTCTCCCCTGCCACAACCTTACAGTCTCCAATCTCCCTCAGGTTTCCTCTTCTACACAGAATGTAGTCGACCTGTGTACTCCTTCCTCCACTCTTATAGGTCACTCTATGTTCCTCCCTCTTTTGGAAATAGGTATTGACTATAGCCATTTCCATTCTCTTGGCAAAATCCACCACCATCTGTCCTTCCTGGTTTCTTTCCTTGACACCAAACCTACCCATCACTTCCTCATCCCCTCTGTTTCCTTCACCAACATGTCCATTCAGGTCTGCTCCAATCACCACTCTTTCCTCCCTGGGAATACTCTCTATCACTTCATCCAGATCTTTCTCCTCCATCACATCCAACCTGTGGAGCATAACCACTGACGATGTTTAGCATCAGACCTTCTACTTCTACCTTCAGGCACATCACCCTATCTGACACTCTCTTCTAACCTCTACTACATTTTTTGCCAACTCCTCCTTCAGGACCACCCCTACTCCATTTCTCTTTCTATCCACACCATGGTAAAACAGTTTGAACCCTGCTCCAATGTTGCGGGCTTTGCTGCCCTTCCACTTGGTCTCTTGGACACATAAAACATCTACCTTTCTTCTCTGCATCATGTCAGCGAGCTCTCTACCTTTGCCTGTCATTGTCTCTACATTTAGAGTTGCAACCCTCAGTCCTACATTCTTCACTTTCCTCTTCTTCCTCTGTCTCCTGACACGTTTCCCTCCTCGTAATCTTCGACTAACGGTAGCACAATTTCCGCCGGCACCCTGTTTGTCAACAGCACCGGTGGCGGTCGTTGTTAACCCGGGCCTTGACCGATCCGGTATGGTTTCACTTTGATTAACTCGCATTATGATTTTGGCAAAAGTGTTTTACATCGGATGCCCTTCCTGACACAACCCTCACCATTTACCCGGGCTTGGGACCAGTACAAGAGATACACTGGCTTGTGCTCCCTAGTGGCTGGTTTCTCATTTTTCTGTTCATTAGTGTGTTTTGTAGATTTCTTTGCTGACTTGACAAAGGCCCAGTTAGGATATACTGTACAAGGATTCAGGTCTCTCTTGTAAATGAGGCCCTCAGGCTTATGGTTCTCAAACATCTACTTACCTTCAAAATTGAAGGTGATTGATCATTGAATTGATAAAGCTTCTCGGATGAGAAGCGAAACGTCTTCTGTTACAAATAAAGTCCAGTTGATCTTGAATTGAACGCCTTTTTGATTTATCATGTCCTGGACGACTGAGAATCTTCACCAGCATATTACCTTCAAAATAAAAGCCTGTTTCAAATAATGAAAAAAAAAACAGAACTTTTGGATGCAGAATGATGTACGTTTGATATTTTTTTATTTTTCATTGACTTCCCGCAGGCCAGATGGAGATGATCCGTAAAATCTCTGTGTGGGTGTACGACTTTGCCCTGAACACTTCAATCAATGGAGAAATGATTACTCCGTTTTTTAGTCCGTACTGTGTTCTAGGTACATTCGTATCCTGTACATTGTTACACACATTAATCTTATCTCCTAGTTATAATGATAAATTACTTGTCTGAGGTGTGTCCATGTGGTCCAAGGGTTGTGCTGCACTCTACTCTCTTAGCTGAGACCAACTTTATAGTTTTTTTTTGTTATGTATTAACTAAGCTTCATGTTTCTGGAATTAGTTACAGGTTAATATGCTTGTGTGTGTATTTCCTCCTATTCATAGAAAAGGCAAAGTAGCCTTGAACAACATGTAAGCATGGCTTTAATAGTTGCAGTCTTTGAGTTTTAACCACGTATTGTGAATCACAGTGGAACCTGTTGCTTGGCACTAAGAAATGTTCTGAAAAAATGTGGTGTTGCGACATTCAGCTACGTGCTCTAAATCAGGTTTGGTCTTGTGGACTGACTAAACCCTTGAACTGACAAAGGCTGAACCCCATCGTATGAGCCATATGGTTCTAAATTGTAATAAGACTTAAAGGTCCACCGACATGATTTTTTTACTATTCATAAAATTGCTCAAAATATATATATTTTATCATTTAAATATGTTCCTTTATGCAAACAAAATGATAAATCACTTTAATTTTGCTTTAAAAGTGATTTTGAACTTCAAGCCGTGTTTAATCATGGGAAATCTGATTACACCCGAACGCACCATCTGTGATGTCACACCGGGCAGAGCTCTGGGCTTGTCACAGTGCGCAGGTATGAGCAGCTCGACATGAAGGTAAGTCTGATACAGCATCAGACCTAAATTAGATCCTGTTGTT
The DNA here is from genome assembly GCA_038048925.1 of Garcialebias charrua. Lineage (NCBI taxonomy): Eukaryota > Metazoa > Chordata > Actinopteri > Cyprinodontiformes > Rivulidae > Garcialebias > Garcialebias charrua. The sequence goes on along the minus strand of JBBPBX010003102.1, from coordinate 35,648 downwards.
TCTTGTTCCATCACCCAAACTATTTTCTGCTTCCCAAAATGAAGACAAATCACTCAAATCTTCACAGATTGCTAAATTCGTCGGGTTTTAAATGGTCCGCTATTAAAGAGACCTGAGCCCTCTGCCCAGTGTGACATCACAGATGGTGCGTTCGTGTGTAATTGGATTTCCCATGATTAAACACGGCTTGAAGTTCAAAATCACTTTTAAAGCAAAATTAAAGTGATTTATCATTTTGTTTGCATAAAACAACATAATATTTAAATGATAAAATATATATATTTTGAGCAATTTTATGAATAGTAAAAACATGTCGGTGGACCTTAAGTTAAATTAAAAAAAAACAAAATAAAAAAACCCCACACAAACATGACACCTTTACAGTGGTCCTCAAATGGCAGCCCGTGGTCCACATCTGGCTTGCGAACCGTCTAAGTTTGGACATCACCTACTTTCCATCTACACCCTGAGGTTAGTCCAGATCCTGATCTGGGAAAAAACAAAAGGTCTTGATTTTCAACCTGCATGTTGATTCAGTCTGGATTTTCTATGTCTGAAAATAGTCGTGTGTGACTTTTGGTTTGGTTAGCACACGCTAAAGAAGTGACAACAACACGTTGATTGCTGTTACCGAGAGAGTTCATCAATGCAGTGAGAATGGTATTTTGAAAAAAAAAAGGGGGTTGAGCAGCTGTCTGCTACGTTTGATATGATCAGCTGATCAGCTGCAGGAGCAAGCTTTTCCTACAACTGTGGGCTACACATAGGTGCTAAATCATATAAAATAATGTATTTTAAATGAAAATTCCATGCCGGTTGTGTGATTCATCCATCAATGAATCAGCCAATTGTGTGTCATGCCCAATCTTATTTTGAAAAACTGAGATGGAGCGAGTCTGTGATAAACGAACCACAAAGTAGCGAGGGACTACTGTATTGGTAGGATGTTAGAAATGCCAGGAAAAAGACAAAGAAGAGATGGATGCAGTTAGAGAGAACATGGAGGTAGATGGAGTGAGGACAGAGATGGAGGAGGATGACTTGCTGTGGTGACCCCTGAAGAAGGAAAAGTCAAAAGAATAATACTTTATTTATAAAACCCTTTAAAACAACCACAGCTGCAACAAAGTGCTGTACACATAAAATAAAATAAAAACAATTAAACACATAAAAATAAAACAGTTGTTAAAACATTAAGATCAATAAAAACAATAAAAACCTTGTGTTTTTAGAAGAGTTTTAAAACTGGACAGTGAAGGAGCTCGTCTGACGGGAAGAGGGAGATCGTTCCACGGTTTTGGAGCAGCAACAGAAAAAGCTCTGTCTCCTCTGAGCCTCCGTTTGGACCTCGGCACCTCCAGAAGCAGCTGATCAGCTGATCTGAGGCACCGAGCAGGAGAGTATGGGTGAAGCAGCTCAGAGAGGTAGGATGGAGCAAGACCATTTAAACTTTTAAAAACAAATAAAAGAATCTTAAAATGAACTCTAAAATGAACAGGCAGCCAGTGGAGTGAAGCCAGAGTGGGGGTGATGTGCTCCCTCTTATGAACTCCAGTTAGAAGGCGAGCAGCAGCGTTCTGGACCAACTGGAGACGTCTGAGGGAGGACTGGCTGACTCCAAGGTAAAGAGCGTTACAGTAATCCAGCCGAGAGGTGATGAAGGCATGGATTACTGTTTCCAGCTGCTGCTGTGTAAGGATGGACTTTACCTTAGCCAGCTGTCTGAGGTGATAAAAACTGGTCTTGACCACCGCTCCAATCTGGGAATCTAATTTAAAATCACTGTCCATTTTAAAACCCAAGTTAGAAACTGTTTTCTTTACATGTGGTGCCAGAGGGCCCAGATCAACAGGGCAAGGTTCACAAGAGCCACTAGGACCAAACACCATCACTTCTGTTTTCTTTTCATTAAAATTTAAAAAGTTTAAAGACATCCAAGCTTTGATGTCTTCAAGACACAACAGAAGTGGCCTGATTGAGGAGGCATCTTTCTTTTTTAGTGGCATATAGATCTGACTTCATCGGCGTAACAAAAAAATATCCCATGCTTTCTGGGGATTGATCCCAATGGAAGAAGGTAAAGGGAGAAAAGCAAGGGACCTAAAATGGAGCCCTGTGGAATTCCAAAACGCAGAGGAGCAGTGGAGGATTCAGAACCAGCTATGTTCACAGACATGGTTCTGTCTGCCAGATAGGACCTAAACCAGCTCAGTGTAGTACCACAGATACTCACTTGGTGCTGTAAACGTGATATTAAAACATTATGGTCCACGGTATCAAAGGCAGCGGTTAGGTGGGGGGAGTTAGCAGAGCTTAACTTGCTAAACGTGAAAAGTTCACAATTCAAAACTTACCCGATATCCCGACTTCCTCATTGGCACACCGCCAGGCAAGGTCCTTTTTATTTCTCCTCCATACTTGAACACGACTTTGCGGGTTATTTCCGTGTCTCACAAACTATACGTCACACAGTTGCGCAACACCCGTCCCCTCGTTACCGTGTCACATAGCGGACTCTCCTCCCCGACTCTCCCTGATTGGTTGACAGAGCGTTGAACGGCGAAATCTTCAGCATGATCAACGCATGCTGTGGAGGCTGCCGCGGGCTCACGTGCACGGAAAACAACTTCCAAAACGCTCAACACGCATGTGACGCGACGCCCGACCCCTAGACGCTCCTGGAGGCGCGTCCCCCATTGACTTTGCATGTAAACCGGACGCTCATGCAGCTCAAAACGCGTTCGGTCTGGATGTACCATCAGAGTCACTGGTTCAAATCTATCGAACACAGCCAGGCAGGGGACCAAGCAGGAGGGGTCAAAAGCAGGGGCTGAAATAAGGGTCCTTGTGGTAACAACCTTATTAATAAAAAAACTGCAGGAAGTCATTACAGAGTTCAATTGAGGCTTCATGGCAGACAGGTTGTGGGGCCTTCAGGACAGAGTCAATAGTTTTAAAAAGGACACGTGGATTATTATGATTGGACACAATAATGTCTGACAAGTATTGTTTTTTGGCCTCTTTAACAATGTTCTGGGACTGACGTTGACAGTCCTTTAAAATGTGAAATTAAACCTCCAGTTTATCCTTTTTTCATCTCCGTTCAGCTCTGCTGCACTCCTGTCTGGCTGCAAGAGTTTTTTCATTGAACCAAGGTTCAGATCTGGCTTTAGGCTGTACCAGTTTAGATGGAGCCACAGAGTCCAGAATGATTTGACAGGAGGAGAACAACAAGAACAAGAACAACAACAAGAACAAGAACAACGACGACAACAACAAGAACAACGGCGACAACAACAAGAACAACGACGACAACAACAAGAACAACGACGACAACAACAAGAACAACGACGACAACAACAAGAACAACGACGACAACAACAAGAACAACGACGACAACAACAAGAACAACGACGACAACAACAAGAACAACGACGACAACAACAAGAACGACAACAAGACAACGACAAGAACGACAACGACAAGAACGACAACGACAACAACAAGAACAACGACAACAACAAGAACAACGACGACAACAACAAGAACAACGACGACAACAAGAACAACGACGACAACAAGAACAACGACAAGAACAACGACAAGAACAACGACAAGAACAACGACAAGAACGACAAGAACAACGACAAGAACGACAAGAACGACAAGAACGACAAGAACAACGACAAGAACAACGACAAGAACAACGACAAGAACGACGACAAGAACGACGACAAGAACGACGACAAGAACGACGACAAGAACAACGACAAGAACAACGACAAGAACAACGACAAGAACAACGACAAGAACAACAAATAAAATAATTGCCAAAAACATAAAATGTAGTTGCCATAAACAAGTTAGATTTATTTTACAACTATCAGTTCTCATCACACAATTAAAAAGACGCCTGAGCAAATAATGCAGATAATGTTTCATCATTACGATGAGTTAAACAAGCAACCATTGTTTGAAGAATACAGAGCCCTTTGTCTGTAAAGTAATACTTCTGTGGCCTGTTAATAATTCATCTGTACCATGTTGAAGTTCAACGGAGATCAGATTATTTCCCACCCCTGGCAAATAGAATCATCACCGCTTTATAAAGTCAAGTGATGAAAAACAATCTGTATATTCATTCATTCAACCTTTTATTTGTACAGGTTAGTCTCATGCTGTAGGCAAAGCACTAAACTCTGAGGACCCAGGTGTTAAGTGTTCATACATTCTGTTTGGACTGAAATTCATCATTCATCATGTCAGTGACGGAAAACAAAATGTTTCTTAGACTAGTCTAAAATCAGTCAAGTATAATATCCTGAAGTTTAAACAAATAAACAAAGAAAAGATCAGTTGGACAACAAATAAGAGACAACATTCACACTCCCACTCACACCTGGGGACATTTTAGAGTTACCAATTAACCAAACATCCAGGTTTTTGATCTGTGGGAGGAAAGTGAAGTAGAAAAAACCCACATGTGCACAACAAGAACGTGAACGCCACAGAAAGTCCACACGCTGGTGTCAACCAATTCAATTCAGTTTATTTATTAAGCACCAATTCACAACAAAGTTGTCTCAGGGCACTTTACAGGAACATTCACATACAAAGAAAAGCCAATTAGTAAAGTTCTCCATCTAAGGAAGCAGCAGACATGTTGAAGCTTCACTTCGTTGCAGTTTCCCATCCTGAGCAAGCACAGTGGCAACAGTGGAAAGCAAAAACTCTCTAACAGGAATAAACCTCCAGCAGAACCACTGACCTAACCACTGCTCCACCGTGATGCTCAGATCTAGATCCAGTTATTCTTTTTATTTATTTATTTTGCAGTTACTTGGAACAGGACTTTTCTCACTTTTTATCTCAGGGAGTCTGTAGAGCAGACAGGTTTTTTCTGAACGACTCTGGTTTTTGCCTCGGGGACAAAAAAAAAAACTGGAAGAACTGGGTTGAATCCATATTTCTGTGGAGTATAAGTCCACCCCCCTCCCCAATATTCATAAGCCACACCCAATGCATACTGTACATGGAAATCAATTGAATGCCTGATTCTTAGAAATGGACTGTGTATGTAGTACAGAGTTGTTTCTGGTTCACTGTGGGGGAAGAATCCCTGTGATAAAAGTGAGTTCTGTCCTACAGTACCAATAAAGTATAATTCATGACACATTTTTGAATGAGCATTTATATTTACAACAAAATGACATGTTTAGTAAACTTGAATTGCTTTTGCACTTTCAACTAAATGCTGTTTAGCACCAATTCTCAACAAAAGTAATATCAGATCATTACACAAAGAAGTAACAAGTCTCAGTCATCAATTCAGATTCATTATTTCTACAGGTTAGTCCCATTGAGCCTCGGGGACTCTTTTACAACAGAGACCTGATTTTAACAAAGAATGACAACAATACCCAACACCCAGGGTCACCCAAGGCAGACAGGTCCTAGGTGAGGGACCAGACAAAGTGCAACCCAAAAACCCCTTATGACACGTACAATAAATGGACTAAATGTTCCCTTGCACGGACGCGGGTCACTGGGGCCCCACTCTGGAGCCAGGCCTGAAGGTGGGACACGTTGGTGAGCGCCTGTTGGCCAGGCTTTTACCCATGGAGTCCGGCCGGGCACAGCCCAAAGAAGAGACATGGGTCCCCTTTCCCATGGGCTCACCCCCTGTGGGAGGGGCCAAAGGGGTCAGGTGCAATGTGGGATGGGTGGTGGCTGAGGGCAGGGACCCTGGCAGTCTGATCCTCGGCTACAGAAGCTGGCTATTGGGACGTGGAATGTCACCTCTCTGGTGGGGAAGGAGCCTGAGCTAGTGTGTGAGGTTGAGAGGTTCCAGCTAGAAATAGTCGGACTCACCTCAACGCATGGCTCTGGCTCTGGAACCAGTTTCCTTGAGAGGGGTTGGACACTCTTCCACTCTGGAGTTGCCCCTGGTGAGAGGCGCCGAGCAGGAGTGGGCATACTGGTTGCCCCCCATCTTGGTGCCTGTACGTTGGGGTTCACCCCGGTGAACGAGAGGGTAGCCTCCCTTCGCCTACGTGTGGGGGGACGGGCTCTGACTGTTGTTTGTGCCTATGCGACCAAACGGCAGCTCAGACTACCCACCCTTTTTGGAGTCCTTGGAGGGGGTATTGGAGAGTGCGCCTCCTGGGGACTCCCTTGTTCTACTGGGGGACTTCAACGCTCACGTGGGCAATGACAGTGAGACCTGGAAGGGTGTGGTTGGGAGGAACGGCCCCCCTGATCTGAACCCGAGTGGTCTTCTGTTATTGGACTTCTGTGCTCGTCATGGATTGTCCACGACGAACATCATGTTCAAGCATAAGGGTGTCCATATGTGCTCTTGGCACCAAGACACCCTAGGTCGCAGTTCGATGATAAACTTTGTTATCTCATCTGATCTACGGCCGCATGCTTTGGACACTCGGGTGAAGAGAGGGGAGGAGTTGTCAACTGACCACTACCTAGTGGTGAGTTGGCTCCGATGGTGGGGGAGGATGCCGGTCAGACCTGGCAGACCCAAACGTATTGTGAGGGTCTGCTGGGAACGTTTGGCAGAGTCTCTCGTAAGACGAAGCTTTAACTCCCATTTCCGGGATAGCTTTGAACATGTTACAAGGGAGGCGGGGGACATTGAGCCCGAGTGGGCCATGTTCCGCGCCTCTATTGTTGAGGCAGCTTATCGGAGCTATGGCCGCAAGGTTGTTGGTGCCTGTCGTGGTGGCAACCCTTGAACCTGGTGGTGGACACTGGCGGTGAGGGATGCTGTCGGGCTGAAGGAGTCCTATTGGTCCTTTTTGGCCTGTGGGACCCCAGAAGCAGCTGATGGGTACCGGCAGTCCATGTGCGGCTCGGGTGGTTGCTGAGGCAAAAACTCGGGCGTGGGAGGAGTTCGGAGAGGCCATGGAGAATGACTTCCGTACGGCTTTGAGGCGATTCTGGTCCACCATCCGGCGTCTCAGGGGGGGAAAGCGGTACGCGACCAACACCATTTATGGTGGGGATGGCGTGCTGTTGACCTCAACTCGGGATGTTGTGAGTCGGTGGGCGGAATACTTCGAAGACCTCCTCAATCCTACTGGCACGTCTTCCACTGAGGAAGCGGAGCCTGGGGACTTTGGGTCGGGCTCTCCAATCTCTGGTGCTGAGGTCTCCGAGGTGGTTAAAAAGCTCCTCGGTGGCAGGGCTCCAGGGGTGGATGAGATTCGCTCGGAGTTCCTTAGGGCTCTGGATGTTGTGGGGTTGTGTTGGCTCTGCAATATTGCGTGGACATCTGGGGCAGTTCCCTTGGATTGGCAGACTGGGGTGGTGGTTCCCCTATTCAAAAAGGGGGAATGTAGGGTGTGTTCCAACTATGGGGGATCACACTCTTAAGCCTCCCATGTAAGGTCTATTCAGGGGTTCTGGAGAGGAGGGTCCGTCGGATAGTCGAACCTCTGATTCAGGAGGAGCAGTGTGGTTTTCGTCCTGGTCGTGAAACACTGGATCAGCTCTACACCCTCAGCAGGTCCTGGAGGGTACGTGGGAGTTTGCCGAACCAACATGTGCTTTGTGGACTTGGAGAAGGCATTCGACCGCGTCCCTCGGGGGGTTCTGTGGAAGGTACTCCGGGAATATGGGGTACCAGGCCCTTTGATACGGGCTGATAGATCCTTGTACGACCAGTGTCAGAGCTTGGTCCGCATTGCCGGCAGTAAGTCGGGCTCGTTTCCAGTGAGAGTTGGACCCCACCAAGGTTGCCCTTTGTCACCGATTCTGTTCATAACTTTTATGGACAGAATTTCTAGGCGCAGCCAAGGTGTTGAGGGGATCCGTTTTGGTGGCCTTAGAATCACTTCTCTATTTTTTGCAGATGATATGGTCCTATTGGCTTCATCAGGTCGTGATCTACAGCTTTTGCTGGAGCGGTTTTCAGCCGAGTGTGATACGGCCGGGATGAGGATCAGTTCCTCCAAATCCGAGGTCATGGTCTTGAGCCGGAAAAGGGTAGAGTGCCCTCTCCGGGTCAGGGAGGAGGTCCTCTTAAGTATCTCGGGGTCTTGTTCACGAATGGGGGAAAACTGGAGCATGAGATCGATAGGCGGATAGGTGCAGCGTCCGCAGTGAAGCGGGCGCTGTACCGGTCTGTCGTGGTGAAGAGAGAGCTGAGTCAAAAGGCAAAGCTCTCAATTTACCGATCGATCTACGTTCCCACCCTCATCTATGGTCATGAGCTTTGGGTTGTGACCAAAAGAACGAGATCTCGGATACAAGCGGCTGAAATGAGTTTTCTCCGCAGGGTGTCTGGACTCTCCCTTAGAGATAGGGTGAGAAGCTCAGTCATCCGGGAGGGACTCGGAGTAGAGCCGCTGCTTCTCCACATCGAGAGGAGCCAGTTGAGGTGGCTCGGGCATCTGGTTAGGATGCCTCCTGGACGCCTCCCTGGTGAGGTGTTCCGGGCATGTCCCACCGGGAGGAGACCCAGAGGAAGACCCAGGACACGCTGGAGGGACTATGTTTCTCGGCTGGCCTGGGAACGCCTTGGGATTCCCCCAGAGGAGCTGCTCCAAGTGGCTGGGGAGAGGGAAGTCTGGGCCTCCCTACTTAGGCTGCTACCCCCGCGACCCGACCCCGGATAAGCGGAAGACAATGGATGGATGATAACAGTGGATAACTGAGACAATAATACACCATCATAAAAAGCGTACAAATTGAGAATAATAAATAAAAGAAAATGGTATTTATACATGTTCAGTTTATTTCATAAAGGGACAATGCATATTAATCAACATGAATACATCACATAAATATGCCAGATTTAACCAAAGAGGCTAATTTTCATCTGTAGTCCCCTAGCACACTGATGTAAAAGATAAAAAAAATACAATTAACATGCATGACAACTTACATGACCTATAAGTTATGACATTTTTAAAATTAAGTAAAAGTAGTGTAAGTTACAGTAAACATTTCTGAAAATTAATGAATAAATAAATAAAAACAAGTCACAACCATAAAAACAGAAAAAGTAAGTTGATTTAAGAATTATTCAAAACGTGAGTACAGTTTTGATTATCTAGTAACCATTGCTTAAGTGAAGACAACAAGTTCATGCTCAATCATCCAGGTCCCAAAACCAATAATTCTCAGTCGGGTCATCTGGACAGTTTATTTTTTGTAGAAACGTTTCACCCTTCATCCGGAGGGCACCATCAGTCAGAGGAGTTCTTGCAAACTGTTTCCCCACCAAGCTCTCCTCCTCTTAAGGAGTCACTGCTTGGTGGGGAAACGGTTTGCCGACTGGTGAAGCCCTCTGGATGGAGGGTGAAACGTTTCTATAAAAAAGAAACTGTCCAGATGACCCGACTGAGACTTATTGGATTTGCTTAAGTGATTTCCTGAAACAGTTTAATGATGTAATTCTTTTTTTTTTAAGTCCCAGAGTGTTCAAATATCGCAGACCCTACCTTTAATCATACACTGCTATTAGGGCTGGGCTATATGGACTAAAATTAATATCTCTATTTTTTTTACAAAAATCGTGATACACGATACACAAACCGGATTCCAAAAAAGTTGGGACACTAAACAAATTGTGAATAAAAACTGAATGCAATGATGTGGAGGTGCCAACATCTAATATTTTATTCAGAATAGAACACAAATCACAGATCAAAAGTTTAAACTGAGAGAATGTATCATTTTAAGGGAAAAATATGTTGTTTCAAAATTTCATGGCGTCAACAAATCCCAAAAAAGTTGGGACAAGTCCATTTTTACCACTGTGTGGCATCCCCCCTTCTTCTTACAACACTCAACAGACGTCTGGGGACAGAGGAGACCAGTTTCTCAAGTTTAGAAGTAGGTATCAAAGTCAAGTCAAAGTCAACTTTATTGTCAGAACTGCAATATGTACAGGACATACACAGGATTGAAATTGCATTTCTCTCAGTCCCTCGGTGCAACAGTAACCATTTAAACACTAAACACTAAAACATTTAATAAACCTAAGCATAAAATAGTAAAAGTGTAACATTGTCCTAGTGCTGGACGACAATTCAATAACGATAAATACCGCGATATACTTTTATTCAATAACGATGATATGAAGTTTAAGCATATTTTCGATATTTCGATAGGATTTTACAACGTTTCATTGACGTTTTTCTGTTTCTGTTCGGGTTGGAGCGGCTGCTTCAACAACGCGCCCGGACAGAAAAAGCTGTGACACAAAACGTGCGTGGTGACGTCGTTGTTACGCAGCGCTCACTCCAGCAGCAGGCGTTAGCGGTAGCAGGCTAAAAGCTAAGCTAGTCTCCAAAGCGCGTTGTTTTCGCTTCAAAACGAGTCAAACGAGTGCTCATGACCGTCAGAATGTGACTGAACAAAGTTTCACAAGCGAAGAGAAAGCAGACGACATCACTGATGAGAGGAAAGACTAATTCGTCGGTGTGGACGTAGTTCGGTTTTGTTAAACTGCAGGTCTCATCTGCAGCGAGTCCTACTCGGTTTCTTTATTTTGCAAAACGTGACGGAGTCGTTCTAACTAGCGGTGGGAACATCTAACTTGTTTAATCTGAAGAGTTTCCACTCGATATAATATGATGAGAGTCAGAAGATGAAGCACAATAAAGTTTGAGCCAACGTTTCCCTGAAACTACGACGTAAACAAACAGCCCCAGCGCTGCATGTTTTTTTTTCTTCTTCAAAATAAAACAAATTCATCAGAAGTTTAAAAAAAAAACACTGAATGAAAATGTGCAGAAAGACGAAAATAGTGTTATAATATCTGCCCCTTGTTTAAAAAATACAAAATAACTACAAACAAACAACAACCTTCACTTCACCTGCACACACCTTCCCAACAACTTTGATTTAATCATCTTTTAAAACATATAGTTTTAGAAATGTTTATGGTGATATCAAGTCAACACAATCCTGTTTCCTGATTTACAACTCAGCTCCTTCAAACTAGTCCTAAATGGAGGTTTTACAAACATTTACATTCCCTTCAGGGTTTAATAACTTTAAACAATTTTTAATTGAATATTTGGGGGGTAATTTTTTTTTAGTTTTATACATGACTTGTAAAATACTATGTTCAACCAAATCATAAAATTTTAATAATTTAAACTGATGAAATATTTGTTGGGTGACCATAGCACTTCCTACTAATAATTCTTATAGCTCTTTTTTTAATAAAATAAAAACAGGGTTTGTAATAGTTTTACATGCTTTTCCCCAAACTTCAATACAACAGATTAAATATGGAACAATCATTACCTTATACAATATATTCAAAACTTTGTCATTCAAAAACTATTTTACTTTATACAGTAATGCAATTGATTTTGTTATTTTTATTCTTAAGTAATTTCCATGAGATGTCAGCTTCTTATAAATAACAACACCCAAAAGTTTTATTTAATTAACTATGAATTTCAATGCTGTAAATTTTAAAGTTCTTGTTTAAAGTTAAAACTATTAATATTGACACAGTTGAGAATTTTATGGCAAGAAAGTTCATGCTCAATAATCCAGGTACCAAATCCAATAATTCTCAGTCGGGTCATCTGGACAGTTTCTTTTTTATAGAAACTGGATGGAGGATGAAACGTTTCTATAAAAAATAAACTGTCCAGATGACCCGACTGAGAATTATTGGGTTGAGAAGTTTATGTTTATTTGATGGTGATTTCCATCTTTTTGGAGGCTAAATACAAATACAAGGTGAACAATAATTTATTTGTATAGTTTATAGTTTTTTTCAGGCTTTTATTTTGTTTATATCGATATCGAATTATATCGTTATCGACCGAAATTAAGAACTATATCGTGATAAAAATTTTGGCCATATCGTCCAGCCCTACATTGTCCTGAGTTTTTGCATAGTAGTATAAAAATATATAAAAAGTATATCTATAAAATAAACTGAAGGTTCTAGCATTGACATTTGCAAAGAGTGGCACAGCAGCATATGAGTTAATGTACACAGTACTGTATATGTATGAGGTAGTAGTTGATGTTGATATAGAGGCAAAGTGGCATATGCAGTAAGGCACATTGGGCATCCTTAAATAAGGCTAGTCAGAGAATACTGTATATGTATCAGCAGTGGTGTAAATGTAAACAGTAGTAATAAATGTAAACAGTATTAATAAATGTAACTAATACAATACACATTACGCTATTTCATTTTTTTTTAAACACATTTGTTTTGATTATTTTCTTAAATGTAAACATTGACTTGGCATTTTTAACTACATTCTCCAAGCCATTCCATAATCTAATTCCCTGGATTGAGGTAGAACGTCCCTTCAAACTAGTTCTGAATTGTGGTTTTACAAACATCTCTGTCCCCTTAAGATTATAACAACTTTGTCTTTTAACAAAATGCATTTGGATATTTAAAGGTAATGCATTATTTTGAGCCCTATACATAACTGATAAAATATTATAGTCTACCAAATCATGGAACTTCAATAACTTTAGTTGATAAAATAATGTACTTGATGGATGACGGTAATGTTTTCTAGTGATAATTCTTACAGCTCTTTTCTGTAATACAAAAATAGGCTTTGTGATTGTTTTACACGCATTCCCCCAAACATCAATACAATAGATTAAGTGTGGAACAATGATTGTGTTATACAACAAATACAGAGCTTTATCATTCAATAGGTCTCTGACTTTGTACAGTACTGCAATCGATTTAGCTATTTTTATTCTTACAGAATTTATGTGTTGTTTCCATGTCAGTTTGTCATCAATGATAACACCCAAAAACTTCACCTCACTCACTCTACAAATCTCAACATCCTCAATTTTGAGTGGAACATCAACAGTTTTCTTTTTATTACCGAATATCATGTAATTAGTTTTTTCTAGATTTAATGATAATTTATTTATTTTAAACCAAGTTTGTATCTTGACAAATTCCGTCTTTATCAATTTCAACATTTGTTCTATATCTTCACCTAAACAGAAAAAAGTGGTATCATCAGCAAAAAGTACACATTTAAGGAGTCCTGACACATTTACCAAGTCATTCACATATAAAATAAAAAGCTTTGGTCCAAGTACAGAGCCTTGGGGAACTCCACATGTGATATTACAGAGGTCAGATCTTACATCATTTATTTGTACAAATTGTTTCCTATCTTTTAAGTAGCTAGATACCCACTGTAATGCTGGTCCTCTAATACCATATTTGTTCAGTTTTTCAAGGAGAATGGTGTGATCAATAGTATCGAATGCTTTTTTTAAATCAACAAAAATACTGATACAATGTTGTTTTTGATCGACAGCAGTAGTTATTTGTTCCATTAATTCCATGAGAGCCATTGATGTAGAGTTTTTTGATCTAAACCCATACTGACTGTTGCTTAGAATATTTTGTTTATCTATAAATTGATCTAGTCTGTTTACAAATAGTTTTTCAAGAATTTTTGAAAACTGTGGTAACAAGGATATAGGTCTATAATTGTTGAACACACATTTATCACCATTTTTAAAAAGAGGAACGACCTTAGCTACTTTCATATTATCTGGAAATATTCCTGTTGAAAATGATAATATGATATAATATAAGAAGTAGTGCAAACTGAATGAGCACATGACCGAGAGTTTAGTGAATAACCCGTTTGATGACACAGAGTCCAGTGTTAAAATCTTTGTGTTGTGTGGTAATGTGTGAGAAAGTTTTTTGTGTTAAGACAGTTCAAATGGGAGGGGAGGCAGAGCAGGCAGAGTGTTTAGCATCCTGACTGCCTGATGAACAGAGCGGTCACTCAGTCTGCTGGTTCGAGCCTGGAGACTTCTCAGTCTCCTCCCAGATGGCAGCAGTCTGAAGCAGCTGTGTAATAATAATAATAATAATAATCATTTTATTTAAAAGCGCCTTTCATGACACCCAAGGACACTTGTAGTGGGTGTGTGGGATCACCTGCTATGCAGAGGGCTTTCCGAGTGAGGCGGTTGCTGTGTAAGTCCTGCAGTGAGGGGAAGGAGGTGCCGACGATCTTCTCAGCTGCTCTCACGATGCGCTGGAGGCTCTTGCGGCAGGATGCAGTACATGCACCAAACCACACAGTGATGCAGCTGGTCAGGACACTTTCTATGGCACCTCTGTAGAAGGTGCACATGATGGGGGTTGAAGCTCCAGCCCTTTTCAGCTTGCGGAGAAAGTAGAGACGCTGGTGAGCCTTCTTGGCCAGTGATGCAGTGTTCCTGCTCCAGGACAGGTCCTTTGAGACATGCACTCCCAGGAACTTGGTGCTGTCTACTCTCTCCACTGCGGTGCTGTTGATGGTCAGAGGGGCATGTTGGGCATCCCTCTTCCTGAAGTCCACAACAATCTCCTTTGTCTTCTCCACGTTGAGAGTGAGATTGTTGTGTCCGCACCACAAGGCCAGGCGGCTCACCTCGTTCCTGTAGTCCGTCTCATCGTTGTTGCTGATGAGACCTACCACTGTTGTGTCGTCCGCAAACTTGATGAAGTGGTTGGAGCTGTATGATGGTGTGCAGTCGTGTGTTAGCAGGGTGAATAGAAGGGGGCTCAGCACACATCCTTGTGGGGCCCCTGTGTTCAATGTGATTGTGCTAGATGTGTTACTCCCGACCCGTACTGTCTGTGGTCTCCCGGTCAGGAAGTCTAGCAGCCAGTTACACATTGAGGTGTTCAGCCCCAGACTGTCCAGTTTAAGGATGAGCTCTCCCATTCATTGTGTGTGCATCGGGATTTTGAATGGAACGTGTCGTTATTGTTTGTCTTTGTGTGAGTGAGGATGAGGGTGGGTATGAGTGAGTGTGTCTGTGTATGAATGTCTAATTTTTAGGCTGGGATTGGACTGCCCCCTCTCTGCTACATCTAAGGCTACTTGATGTCACGCTCCTACCACGTGGTCCCCGGGTGGGTGTCCTTTTGCCCGCGGGCAGGCTGGGGGCCCTTGCTGTCGTTTTCGGGGGTTGGGCGCTTGGGCGTGTGTCGGCTCGGCCTGGTGGCTGCCTGATGGGGCTCGGGTCCTCTGGTCCTATTGGGTCTGGGCCTGAGGGGTGAGTGTCCCCTGGCCTCGGTGTCGGGCCTGGGACTACGTCGATGCAGCGGGCTCCGGCGGGGGCCTGTGGGCTTGTCGCTGTTGCCCCCCGGGGGTCATTGTATGTGGCCACTGGTGGAGCTCATCTGGTTCTTCCCCTTGGTAGGATCTGGGGAGTGGGCGAGTGGCTCGTCCTGTTTGGGTGGCCCTGGGGGCTCTGTGCCCGGGGTCCTTCTTGAGGTCTTGGGCTTTGATCGCCCCTTCGTCTGCCTCTGGCTTTGGAGGGACGGATCTCTGATGCTTCACAGTCGCTGCTGAATGTTCTATTGGAGGAACCTTATTCACTTATGCATGCTCACAACTAGGGTTGCAACAACGAATCGACAAAATCGATAAAAATCAATTATTAAAAGTGTTGGCAACGAATTTCATCATCGATTCGTTGTGTTGTGCGATTATGTGTCTTTCTGCACGTCGCGGAGCCGTTTTGTTCAGCTGCAAAACAGTGTCGACGCTAGCTGACTGAATAAAGTTGAAAAAAAAAAAACTGCAGCGCGCCTTGAGCGGAGCGAGCAGAAGCAACAGAGCAGAGGCAGAGAGGAGGGGTGTGTTCCGCGGAAGTTTCAAATGGCCGACGCAGTAAAAGCTGTCCGACCCAAGTTGTCAAACGTGTGGGAGCACTTCACGCTTAACAAAGTTAAAAAATGCGTAACGTGCAAGCTTTGCAAAATTGACTTGACATGGCACGGTAGCACCACGATGATGATACAGCACCTGAAACGTAAACATGTCTGCGTCATCGCTGGGGATGAAGGGAGCTCAACAGCAGGAAGTCTGTTCTGTTTCCAAGCGAGAAAATGTAACGCGAGTCTCTCCAGTAGCTGCCTGAAGCTGCTGGTTTTTAGCTGATTCATGACAGTGATAAGAGAACATGTGTGTTAGCAAGCTACCCGCTCTCCCCCTCGTCTTAACACCTGTGTGCGGGAGTCAACGGGGTCATACAGGGGGAAGTCTCTAACACCACACCCACAGAACCATTTGGACCCCAGCAGAACCAAACAGTGTGTGTGCGTGTGGGTGTGTTACTTTTAATTTAATTGGTACAAGCAGTGTTAAAAATGTGATTTATAAATAAATCTAAAACAAAGATGGTAATAATTAAATGATTAAGCTTCAGGTTTTAATTTGTTGGCAACGTCTGAGTGAAGACACTGCATGTATGGAAGGATGAATTGCATTTATTTATCATTTATATATTGGTCCAACAGCTCAGGAGGACATTTAAATAACAAATGCTTTATTTTTCCCACTTCATAAAAAAGTATATTTTTGTGTACATTTATTTATTTTTAAGGTATTTGACCAACATTTTTTTATTTATTATTTGTCAACATTGTGCTTACTGAATAGTAAAGTAGCAACTTGTTTTTTGTGTAATTTGCTGTCATTCAAGTGTTCTATTATTGAATAAATAAAGAGGTTGAAAAAATAACTCATTTTGCCGATTCATCGATTAATCGAAAATAATCGACCGATTAATCGATTACTGAAATAATCGTTAGTTGCAGCCCTACTCACAACCACACACAAATGGATGCAGGGATGTATATGTAGATATCATATGCAGATATGTAGATGGATATGTGATATGAATGCATATATATATATACTGTATATATATTTGTAGGTATGGGTATGTTTATTTATAGAAGAAATCTACTGCAATGTCATGATTATTGTTAGTCTTTATGCATGTATGTTTCGTTGCTGTGTTCTGTCATGTGCCTTTGCAGGATTGCGGACGGAGGTTGGGTGTGTTTGCCTTGTGCTCTTTTTGTGGATAATTGTTGTTTTGTTGTCTTACTTTCTATCTTTTCTTTCTCTCTATTAAAAAAATAAAAATACATATCGGTGTGAGAGGATGGCTATAAGGTGAGAAGGGAGGCCATCTATAAATGGGGAAAAAAAGTAGGAATGCTCTCCCATTCATGTCTAATACAATAATCTGATGGTGTCTAATAATAATGTCTAATAATTTGGGGAGTGGTGGCACTGTGGTTAGACGGTGGGCCTGTGATCGGAAGATCACCGGTTCAAGCCCCGGTACTGACGACATCAAAAAGCATGGGTAGAAAAAGGTGAAACACCCACACCTGCCTCCACCCTCATTCACTCCACTCTGGGCCCCTGAGCAAGGCCCTTAACCCCCACCATCTGCTCCCTAAACAGGTCTCTCTTGAAAAAAATGAGTTCTCTTGGCTCAATGAGACTACCTGGATAAATAAAGGGTAAATGGAAAATAAATAAATAAATAAATACAGGCCTCTAACTGTTCAATCGTCTTGGGCCTTCTTTGTCGCACCTTCCTCTTTATGATGTGCCAAATGTTCTCTATAGGTGAAAGATCTGGACTGCAGGCTGGACATTTCAGTACCCGGATCTTCTCCTACGTAGCCATGATGTTGTGATTGCTGCAGAATGTGGTCTGGCATTATCTTGTTGAAAAATGCAGGGTCTTCCCTGAAAGAGATGACGTCTAGATGGGAGCATATGTTGTTCTAGAACCTGAACATAGTTCTCTGCATTAATGGTGCCTTTCCAGACATGCAAGCTGCCCATGCCACAAGCGCTCATGCAACCCCATACCATCAGTGATGCAGGCTTCTGAACGGAGCGTTGATAACAACTTGGGCTATCCTTGTCCTCTCTGGTCCGGATGACATGGTGTCCCAGTGTTCCATAAAGAACTTCAAATCGTGACTCATCTGACCACAGAACAGTCTTCCATTTTGCCACACTCCATTTTAAATGACCCCTGGCCCAGTGCAAACATCTGAGCTTGTGGAGCTTGCTTAGAAATGGCTTCCTCTTTGCACTGTAGAGTTTCAGCTGGCAACGGCGGATGGCACGGTGGATTGTGTTCACTGACAATGCTTTCTGGAAGTATTCCTGAGCCCATTCTGTTATTTCCTTGACAGTGGCATTCCTGTTTGAGGTGCAGTGACGTTTAAGGGCCCGGAGATCACGAGCATCCAGTAGAGTTTTACGGCCTTGACCCTTACGCACAGCGATTGTTCCAGATTCTCTGAATCTTTTGATGATGTTATGCACGGTTGATGATGATAACTTAAAAGTCTTTGCTATTTTACGCTGGGTAACACCATTCTGGTATTGCTGCACTATCTTTCTGCGCAACAATGGTGGAATTGGTGATCCTATACCATACCATACCATTTTATTTATAAAGCACTTTAAACAGGAACAAGTCCACACCAAAGTGCTGGACAAACAAACACGCAACAGGCAACACAGACAATGAAGTACAACACGAAAAACATAAAAACATTGCAGATCATAAATCAAACGATCCAATACAAATCAGCTGGCATTGAAAGCGATGGAGTAGTAGTGAGTTTTTAACCGGGATTTGAAAACCGAGAGGGAGGGGGCCTGTTTGATGAGCGGGGGCGAGACTGTTCAGCGATTTGTAGACATACATGAGAATTTTGAATTGGATTCGAAGATGAACCGGTAGCCAGTGAAGGGAGGCCAAGACTGGTGTAATGTGCTCTCTTTTGCGTGTGCTGGTTAAAAATCGGGCAGCTGCGTTCTGAACCAGTTGTAATCGTGCAATGGTGGCTTGACTGACGCCAAACAGAAGTGAATTGCAGTAATCAAGCCTAGATGTAATGAATGCGTGAATCACTGTCTCCAGGTTGTTTTTGGATAATATGGGCTTCAGCTTAGACAGACGCCTCAGCTGGAAAAAACAGGATTTGACGATCATGTTTACATGACTGTTGAGTTTCATGGCAGGATCCATTATCACTCCCAGATTTGTGACTTTTTGTTTTTCGGACAGGGGTAGAGCAGACAGGTCAATGCAGTGGTTTGAGGTTGTGTCATTGGGAAGGAACAATATGGCTTCAGACTTCTTATCATTGAAGCTTAAGAAATTTAAAGCCATCCAGTCCCTGATGTCAGCCAGGCAGTCGAGCAGAGGTTGAATAGAGCCTGTACCATTTTGTCTTAGGGGGAAGTAGATTTGACAGTCATCAGCGTAGAAGTGGAAAGGTATATTGTGTTTCCGGAAAATAGCACCGAGTGGCAGCAGGTATAAGGAGAACAAGAGAGGACCCAGGATGGACCCCTGCGGAACCCCCCATTTAAGAGCCGCCACTGCAGAAGTAAAATCATTGATGGACACACAAAAAGACCTGTCAGAGAGGTAGGATCTGAACCAGTTTAGGGCTGATCCTGAGATGCCCACCCACTGCTCCAACCTAGCAATGAGGATCTCATGGTCGATGGTGTCGAAAGCGGATGTGAGGTCCAATAGGACAAGCAGCACAGAGTCACCAGTATCTGTGGATAGGAAGATGTCGTTAAAAACCTTCAGTAGGGCAGTCTCAGTGCTGTGGAGGGATTTGAAGCCAGACTGGAATAGCTCGGGGATAGCGTGATCCTCCAGGAAGCACTTTAGTTGGGACTCAACTATTTTCTCTAGAAGTTTAGAAACAAATGGGAGTCTGGAGACAGGCCTGAAATTGGATAATACTGACGGGTCGAGGTTTGGTTTTTTCAGGAGGGGTTGAACAGCAGCATGTTTTAATGATTTTGGCACCACACCCGAGGATAGACTGCTATTTACAATCGAGAGAATGGAGGGACCTAGAGTGTGAAAAACCTCCTTTAGAAGCCGAGGGGGGACCACATCGAAGGGGGAGCCAGATGGTTTCAGGCTGCACATGACCTGCTCTAGAGAGGACAGAGAGACTGGTTCAAAATGGTCACAAACAGCAACAGATTGAGGTGGGATGGATGGATCGTGAGATGCCATCCAAGATCTTACCATCTTGGCTTCTGAGAGACACTGACACTCTGAGAAGCTCTTTTTATACTCAATCATGTTGTCAATTGACCTAATTAGTGTTAATTGGTCTTCCAGCTGTTTGTTATATGCTCAATTTCCTTTTTCCAGCCACTTATTGCTACTTGTCCCAACTTTTTTGGGATTTGTTGACACTGTGAAATTTTGAGTCAACATATTTTTCCTTTAAAATGTTACATTTACTCAGATTAAACTTTTGATCTGTCATCTATGTTCTATTCTCCACATCATTGCATTCAGTTTTTATTCACAATTTGTTTAGTGTCCCAACTTTTTTTGGAATCCGGTTTGTATATCTCAATATAGATACTTTTTTACAAAAATCGCCATATACGATGTACTGTATATCTCAATATGTTTTCTTTCCATAAAGTAATAACAAAAATATATATTTGAGTCAAAGTTTTTTCCCACTTGTCACACAGGCATATTTATTAACACTGTAGCTGTACAAAATAAATGCCCCCCAAAAAGAAGCTATTTATATATAGGCTATTAAATAGTTTATATTTTAGACATCTATTTACATATATTAAATAATAATCCTCTTCAGCTGGGGGCAGCTGTGGTTGAGAAAATGTTTTAACTTTTTTTTTTTGACTTGCCGTGTCCTAAGTGACTGATCTACACCCTCGTAAAGCTTGCACTGTCGCCTACATGTAACAATTTTACTGACGTTTCTCCAGAAGTTTCCTTCTACTTATGGTTAAAGTTCTTTTTATGCCACAGTTTTTTTACTCAGCGTTGGTTACGTTTGAGCTTTAGTTTCTAGTTCTTCTTCTTGTCAGAATAATAAAAATAAAAGAAATAATGTGCAGGAAAAAATACTCTGCTTTCTCCTCTGCTCAAATAAAACTTCCCTTTCAGTGTCATTGCTTTGGGCTTTGGTATTTTGCTATAGCTGCTTGCTTGTTTTTAATTCTGCATCTTTACGAATGCTCTTGTCTTTGACTCCACATTTCTTCTGAAATATATCCCCAAATAACTTTTCTTTAAATAATGTTCTTCTGCCCAAATCTTCTTCTTTCGGCTTTTCCCTTTTCAGGGGTCGCCACAGCGAGTCATCCTCCTCCACCTCACTCTGTCCTCTGCATCCTCTGTCCTCACTCCAACTACCTTCATGTCCTCTCTAACTGCATCCATATATCTCCTCTTTGGTCTCCCTCTTTGTCTTTTTCCTGGCAGCTGCATTTCTAACATCCTTCTACCAATATACCCACTGTCCCTCCTCTGGACATGTCCAAACCATCTCAGTCTGGCCTCCCTAACTTTATCTCCCAGTTGTTTAACATGTGCTGTACCTCTGATGATCTCATTCCTGATCTTATCCATCCTTGTCACTCCTAAGGAGAACCTCAGCATCTTCATTTCTGCCACTTCCAGTTCTTTCTCCTGTCTTTTTGTCAATGCCACTGTCTCCAGACCATACAACATAGCTGGTCTCACCACTGTCTTGTAAACTTTTCCTTTGACCTTTGCTGACACCTTTTTGTCACAAATCACTCCTGAAACTTTTCTCCATCCACTCCATCCTGCCTGGACTCTCTTTTTCACCTCTTTACCACATTCCCCATTTTCCTGGACAGTGGACCCCAAGTACTTGAAGTCCTGCACCTTTGTGACCTCTGCTCCTTGTAGCCTCACTGTTCCACTGGCCTCCCTCTCATTCACACACATGTACTCTGTCTTACTACGGCTGACTTTCATTCCTCTTCTTTCAAGAGCATACCTCCACCTCTCCAAGTTCTCTTCCACTTGTTCCCTGTTCTCACCACAGATCACAATGTCATCTGCAAACATCATAGTCCATGGGGATTCCTGCCTGACCTCATCTGTTAGTCGGTCCATCACCAGAGCAAACAAGAAGGGGCTCAGAGCCGATCCTTGATGCAATCCCACCTCCACCTTGAAGCTATCTGTCACTCCTACAGCACATCTCACCACTGTCCTGCTGTCCTCATACATGTCCTGCTGTCCTCATACATGTCCTGTACCAGTCTAACATACTTTTCTGCCACTCCAGATTTCCTCATGCAATACCACACCTCTTCTCTTGGTACCCTGTCATATGCTTTTTCTAAATCCACAAACACACAATGGAGTTCTTTCTGACCCTCTCTGTACTTCTCTATCAACATCCTCAAAGCAAAGATGGCATCTGTGGTGCTCTTTCTTGGCATGAAACCATACTGCTGCTCACAGATAGTCACCTCTTGTCTAAGCCTTCCTTCCACAACTCTCTCCCAGATCTTCATTGTGTGGCTCATCAACTTAATTCCCCTGTAGTTGCTACAACTCTGTACATCACCCTTGTTCTTAAAAATGGGAACCAGCACACTTCTTCTCCATTCTTCAGGCATTTTCTCACCCTCAAATATTCCATTAAATATTTGAGTCAAAAACCTCACTGCCATCTCTCCAAGACATTTCCAAACCTCCACTGGTATGTCATCAGGTCCTACTGCCTTCCCCTTCTTCATTCTTTTCAGAGCTTTCCAGACTTCACCCTCACTAATCTTTCCTACTTCCTGGTCCACAGTTTCTATTACCTCCACTCTTCTTTCTCTTTCATTCTCTTCATTCATTACCCAGGTGCCAGAACCCAGGTGCGTTAATGGAAAGGACGCTGGCGTCATGTTCGCCGCTTCTCCACGCTGAAAAGTTGTTTTACTGTTGCTATTTTTAATTTTTGGACGTTTATCTGGACTTTTGTTCAGTGGTTTTTTAATTTTTTATCAAGGACTTTACGGACAGCTTGGTTAGTACTTCCTAACCGGAATATTGGGCTGTCTGTCTCCTGTCAAACTCCAGCACAAACCTTGCACAAACTTTGCTTGGAGAACTACGTGGCTGCAGTTTTTTGTTTTGCTTACCTGCTGCTTCTGTCAACCTCCTGTGTGGTCTGGACCGTTCTGGACTTTCTCCTGTGGTCCTCTTCGAGTCATGCTCATTCAAGTTACATCTCACTGCTTCTTGGTTATTTCTCTCGGAGCCGTGGGTCTGCTGTTAGCGGCTAGCTCTGTGCTAGCTTCCCCCGGTTTGGCTGGCGTGATGTTGACCTACTCCGCTTCGCAGCTGCTTGGACTTAACAACTGCTCCATTCCATCTTCTGTTTCCATCATCAAACAACTGGGACTTCTGCGTAGACCTCGTTACATCCATAGAGGCTCTCGAAAGAAATCTGTTTATTCTCGCTCTGAATTGATTCCGTCCGGGAGACGTGTCGCACCTCAACTACGTCATCAGAACGCTGCGTCTGTAGTCCCTTGTAGTCCGCAGCGCACGAGGTGGCAAGGAAAACGTGGAGTGGATTTCAGTCTGCTTAAACCGGTTCAAAAAGCTCCTACACCAACTAGCATTAAAATAGAACTTTTCAATGTACAATCACTATCCAATAAATCATGTCTAATTCATGATCACATCCTGGAGAAAAACTTGGACTTCATGTGCCTCACAGAAACCTGGCATCAACCAGACGTGTTCAGTTCTCTGAATGAAGCTTGTCCATCTGGATACAGTTATCTGCAGAGAGCCCGCAGCACTGGCCGCGGTGGTGGTCTGGCTGTAATTTACCGCAGTAATTTAAAATTGTCACATCTGTCTTCTCATAATTTTTCTTCTTTTGAATGTTTGGCCTTCAACTTCAAAGCCCCACTCCTGATGAACGTTATATTGATTTATAGACCTCCCAAACCACATGTTTCATTTAACTCAGAAATACATGACCTCCTCACTTTTTTCTGCACCTCCCCTGTAAAAACTATTTTTCTTGGCGATCTAAATATCCACATGGACAATTCCTCTTCCTCTCTGGCTACAGATTTGAAGTCTCTTTTGGAATCTCTCAACCTCACCCAACATGTGGACGCCCCTACGCACAACAGGGGGCATACTCTGGATTTGGTGATTACAGACACTGTACTTAATAACTTGTCTGTATATGACCTGGGTGTCTCAGACCACAGGGTCATCTCCCTGGAAGTGCCTTCAACTTCGCCTGCTTCTAACCCAAAACGACCTATCCAGTTCCGTGACTATAAAAACATTTCCCCTGAGGTTTTGTCTGCTGATCTTCACACCCTGACCGCTGTCAATCACTCATCTGCAGATGACTCTGTGGATTATTACAACCAATCTCTCCAGGAGCTTCTGGACCTACATGCTCCCCTGAAGTCAAGACTGGTGTCTTTCTCCCGTTCAGCCCCCTGGTACACTGATGAGCTGCGCAGGATGAAGGCAACTGGCCGTGCTATTGAGAGACGTGTAAAATCATCTGGTCTCTCTGTGCACAAGCAAGCGTACAAAGAACATCAGAAAGCGTACGCCTATTCGCTTAAAGAAGCACGCTCCAAATATTATTCCAACATCATCAACACCTGCCCTGGAAACTCTAAACAGCTCTTCTCCACAATAACTCATCTGCTTAATCCCATTAAACAAACTCATGAGGACTCTGTTCAAAAATGCAACCTGTTCCTCTCATCATTTAAAAACAAAGTTGACACTATCAGATCTCAGCTCCACAACCTCCCTGATCTTAGTGTACCATCTACCCGTCTGCTTTCTGGGACCCTGAGCAGCTTTGATGAAGTCGTTCAGAGTGAGGTAGAGACCATCCTCAAGAAAATGAAGCCTTCATCCTGCGCCCTGGATCCCTTCCCCTCGTCTCTCATAAAATCCAATCACTCTGCAATTAGCCCATTAATCACACAAATAATAAACAAGTCTCTACAATCTGGTCATGTTCCATTGCCTCTAAAAACTGCCATCATTAGGCCTCTTCTGAAAAAATCTAATTTGGATCCCGACATTTTTTCTAATTACCGCCCAATTTCCCACCTCCCATTTCTGTCCAAAGTGCTGGAGAAAGCAGTTGCTGCTCAGCTGCAGGACCACCTACAACAACACTCCCTGTATGAGAAATTCCAGTCTGGATTCAGAGCAGCTCACAGTACTGAGACAGCACTGCTGAGAGTAACAAATGATGTCCTCATGGCTGCTGACACTGGTTCTCCCTCCATCCTTGTCCTCCTTGACCTCACTGCAGCCTTCGACACTGTGGACCATAATATCCTCCTCCACCGTCTTCATGTGGAGGTCGGTCTCTGTGACATTGTCCTGGACTGGTTCAGATCTTTCCTCTCCGATAGGCTGGAATGTGTTAGCCTTGGCAATGCCACTTCCCAGACAGTCGGTGTCTCCTGTGGTGTCCCTCAGGGGTCAGTTCTGGGGCCCCTGCTGTTTTCCCTCTACATGCTGCCTTTAGGTCAAATTATCAATCAGTTCAACATTTCTTTTCACTGCTATGCCGACGACACGCAGCTTTACATCAGGACTGGAACATCATCATCATCCCTATCTCCGTCTTCACTCACTGTTCTCTCTGCCTGCCTGGAGGAAATAAAGGCATGGATGAATCAGAATTTTCTTCAATTAAACTGCTCGAAGACTGAGGCCATATTGATTGGCACCCCTCACCAGATACAAACATCAACTTTAACAACAATCTCCTTCTCTGGTCAAGACATCCCCCTCTCCACCTCTGTTACAAATCTTGGAATAAAAATGGACTCTCATCTTACATTTGAAAATCACATTAAGCATCTGTTTAAAACCTGCTTCTTCCATCTTCGAAACATCTCCAGACTTCGCCCTTCTCTGACTTTTCCTGATGCTGAGAAACTCGTCCATGCCTTTGTCTCCTCCAGGCTCGACTACTGCAACTCCCTGTTTATTGGTATCCCTGGCAAAAACCTTCAGAAACTTCAATACATTCAAAACAGTGCAGCAAGGATTCTGTTGAGAGTTCGTAAATTTGAACATATTACACCCATTCTCCATAACCTCCATTGGCTTCCTGTCACCTACAGAATTCAGTACAAAACTGCTCTCATTACCCATCAATGCTTGCACGGCACTTCACCTGACTATCTAAAGGACATTCTTGCACCATATTCATCCACCCGGTCTCTACGATCACAGAACAGTAATTTCCTTCATATTCCTCGGACCAAGTTGAGGACCATGGGAGACCGAGCATTCTGTGTGGCTGCCCCCCGCCTGTGGAACTCCCTCCCTGACGACCTGAGAGCTCCACAGTCACTGGTTGACTTTAAAAGCAGCATAAAGACCTTTCTTTTTAAGCAAGCCTATTCTGCCTCCACATGATTTTATCTTTGATCTTAGCTGATATCATTATTGATTTTACTTGATTTTATCACTTGTTTTATTTTATTTATTTTTTAAGCAAGCCTAATCTGCATCCACATGATTTTATCTTTGATCTTAGTCGATATTATTATTGATTTTATTTGATTTTATCACTTGTTTTATTTTGATCTTTGCTTTATTACACTTTGTAGCACTTTGAGATTTTTATTAATGAAAAGTGCATTATAAATGGAATTCATTATTATTATTATTATTATTAGCTCCTCAAAGTAATCCTTCCATCTTCCCATCACACTCTCCTCACTTGTTAGAACATTCCCATTCCCATCTTTAATAAGCCTAACCTGCTGCACATCCTTTCCAGCCTGATCCCTCTGTCTTGCCAATCGGTACAAGTCCTTCTCGCCCTCTTTAGTGTCCAGTCTCCCATACAACTCATTGTACGCCCTCTGCTTTGCCTTAGCTACTTCCCTCTTTGCTCTATGTCCCATCTCCTTATATTCCTGTCTCCTCTCTTCAGTCCTCTCACTGTCATATTTCTTCTTGGCTAATCTCTTTCTTTGAATGGCGTCCTGCACTTCACTATTCCACCACCAGGTTTCCTTATCATCCATTCTCTGTCCAGATGACACACCAAGTACCTTCCTACCTGTCTCTCTAATTACTGTTGCTGTAGTAGCCCAGTCACTTGGAAGCTCTTTCTTACCACCCAGAGCCTTTAACAGCTCGTCTCTGAATTTCTCACA
Source organism: Garcialebias charrua (assembly GCA_038048925.1). Lineage (NCBI taxonomy): Eukaryota > Metazoa > Chordata > Actinopteri > Cyprinodontiformes > Rivulidae > Garcialebias > Garcialebias charrua. The sequence continues at coordinate 8,811 of JBBPBX010003102.1, read as the reverse complement.
ACATTCTTCCTTCTTTAGCTTCCACCATTTGGTCTTCTTCTCTGATTTTACTCTTTTTCTCTTCTTCGCAACAACAGTCATTCTACACACAACCATCCGATGCTGTCTGGCCACGCTCTCCCCTGCCACAACCTTACAGTCTCCAATCTCCCTCAGGTTTCCTCTTCTACACAGAATGTAGTCGACCTGTGTACTCCTTCCTCCACTCTTATAGGTCACTCTATGTTCCTCCCTCTTTTGGAAATAGGTATTGACTATAGCCATTTCCATTCTCTTGGCAAAATCCACCACCATCTGTCCTTCCTGGTTTCTTTCCTTGACACCAAACCTACCCATCACTTCCTCATCCCCTCTGTTTCCTTCACCAACATGTCCATTCAGGTCTGCTCCAATCACCACTCTTTCCTCCCTGGGAATACTCTCTATCACTTCATCCAAATCTTTCCAAAATTTATCTTTCTCCTCCCCATCACATCCAACCTGTGGAGCATAACCACTGACTATGTTTAGCATCAGACCTTCTACTTCTACCTTCAGACACATCACCCTATCTGACACTCTCTTCACCTCTACTACATTCTTTGCCAACTCCTCCTTCAGGACCACCCCTACTCCATTTCTCTTTCTATCCACACCATGGTAAAACAGTTTGAACCCTGCTCCAATACTGTGAGCCTTGCTGCCCTTCCACTTGGTCTCTTGGACACATAAAACATCTACCTTTCTTCTCTGCATCATGTCAGCCAGCTCTCTACCTTTGCCTGTCATTGTCCCCACATTTAGAGTTGCAACCCTCAGTCCTACATTCTTCACTTTCCTCCTCTCCCTCTGTTCTTCTGACCAAATATTCTTTTTAAATGCAATAAAATCCATTTTGTTTCTATATTTAAATTCTTTTCCTTCAAAATCAATGTTTATATGGCTTTAATTCTTGTGCTATCTTGGGGTTTTTGTAGGAATTTTGCAGCATCCAGATGGAACGGTTCTGAAGCAAGTCCAGCCTCCACCAAGAGGACCACGAGAAGTTCACTTTTATAACATGGTATGTCTATGTACATTTCATGGCAAATGTTTTAGTTTCTGTCTTTACTTACATCTTTTATTGGTTTGAAGTTAATCATACATTTAAAGTAAACTCTACCAGCTCGTAATCTTGTGTTACAGAATTTATGAGTTGTGTAAAATCAAAGGTCAGTGTAGAACTTGTTTCAAAGAAACTCCTCACCTGAAAATATTGCACATCGTGTGACAAGCTTGCTTTTTTCTTTAGCAGTTTTAAGATATGACTTTAGTGTGAATAGTTTTTTTTTTTTCAATACCACAAGATGTTTCTTTCATACCACTCCTGTGATTTAATTTGCTTACTAACATGTCAGAGATGGTGTGGATAGTTTTCTTCTCACCCCTCCTCCCCCACCTGCAGCTATAAGCTGTCAGTCAGCGGTAACTGAGGAAGGAAGTTACCTTCATATTTCAAAAAGATGAAGTCAGCTGTTCAAAAATGTTTTTTGTAGGAAAAAAACTATTGAGACTTGTCTAATGAGGAGGTGACTACTAGAGCCCGATCAATACTGACATTTTGTCCATCACTGATATTAGGAGGGAAAGGCGCCCAACAATAACTAAAATAATGGCTGAATATTTTTTAAAGCTTTGTCCACCCCCAAGAATCTACCATAAGTAAACAGCAAGTGGAGCGCAACTGTTAGCAACCATGAAGCTAAGCTAATGATGCTAAGCTAATCAGATCCATGCAATACGTAGACCCACAGTAGGTTTACTAGAGGTGCACTGGTCATCAAAACATCTTCCTAACGTGTGTTCACATTTTCTATCCACCAAAGTTATCAAGTGTTTTACAAAACCATAAATTAAACAAAGAAATGTCCTCACAGTTCATTGTTTGAACAGTCAGTCACGTATGGTGGCCGCTGACGATTTCAGTCCAACGATGCATTTCATTGAGGACGACAAAGATAATATTACTAACACTGGTATTTATCACTACGTTAGATTTATTGTTCCGGATACATTTTACAAGGCCATATGCTAGGTGATCTAAAGGTTGGCATCCTAACTTGAGAGGCATGTAGCTAATGACAAGTTGGTTGGAGGATAGAAGATATATATATATTTTTTACAGATCAGTTAAAATAAAGTTACCATGCTCTGGTAAGCAAAATGTGCTGCGCAATATTGTTCCCTGCTTCATCTGTGCTGAAAGTGAAAGTTAAAGTGAATGTCAATGACTTGAAAGTTGTCTTCATGCGCCCTCTGCTGGATACATTGTACAATTACAGCTGGTTCCAGCATTTTAATGGGTGAAACATAAGGCCGAGATACACTTGAGCGTCCTCAGGTACGCCACTCTACGCGCGCATATTGTGCGCATGTGTTTTGCTGCTATACTTCATAAACTATTCAGCTTTAAAAAGCTCACGTTCTCCTTGTTGTAATATGAGCAGCTGCGCACGGAGGGGACTCAACTGAGCTCGCTGATTGGTCACTTGCTGACACGCCTACTGAAATGATTGACAGACAGCTTTCTCAGTCAGCTCATGTAGCTCCTTGAAGACCGCGGCGGTGTTCATGCGGTGTTTCTACTATATATGTTGTAAAAAGTTCTCTCAGAAATAAAAATAATAACAGGGAGTGCTTTTCCTGCAGCACACAGCCCACCAGGGATATTTAAAACATCGCGCACCCAGGTAGGACCTGAATTCATTCATTTCATTCATGGAGTGAACGGAGGAAGAAGTGATTACTTGACTTTAGGCAAAAAAACAAAAGAAAAGGCCCGATCAGCGATAAAGAAGGGGAATTTATTTCATTTGTGTAACATACAAAACAGTCCGGCGCCGGGGAAGTTTATGGTCAGACACTGCGTATTGCACACGCGGACGTAAAAAAAAAGCTTTGCGCGTACATGCCCTGAGGGGCTACGCAGGGCTACGCTTTTGCCTTGACGTACGTACGCTGCGTATAGGCGTATCGTGAGGATGCTCAAGTGTATCTCGGCCTTTAGAAGTGTTTATATCAGCGCATAATGGGACAATTATCACTGATACTGATACGTCTCCAAACACCTATTGTGGCCTAAAATATCAGTCCTACTGATAAATTGGTCTGGCACTAGTGATTACCATCTGTTTTATGGTAAAAGTGTTTTAAAACACGTTTACAACAAGCTATGAGAGTTAACATGCTTATAAGTCTAACAAAAAGCCACCTGTTGGTTTCTTTCTTAAAATAACCCAGATAGTTATTAAAATAACCCAGATAGTTATTAAAATAACCCAGATAGTTATTAAAATAACCCAGATAGTTATTAGGAACATGCAGTGATTTTTTTTTTAATATTCAAAGTCTTAACTACCCTAGTTGGGGCGGCCGTGGCGTAGTGGTAATGGCAGTCGTCCCCTGATCGGAAGGTTGGCGGTTCGAATCCCGGTTCCCTACACCATGTGTCGTTGTGTCCCTGGGCAAGACACTTAACCCCGAGTTGCTCCCGGTAGGACTGGAAAGCACCTTGCATGGTAGTCTGCCGCTACCGGTGTATGAATGTGTGTAACATTCAATGTGTGTAGCACTTTGAGATTTTCACTAATGAAAAGTGCGTTATAAATTGAATTCATTATTATTATTACCCGGTAGTATGAGTAAATTCAGAAAATGATTGCATCCACCGCTGTCGTCTTTTGTCTTTATTTCTTAAACTGACACTTGACAGTGACAAACCAAGTGGTTTTTATTTTTCTCTAGGTGCCTTTCTTTTCTTTTCTTTTTTTTACCAAACACTTGCCACCTAACTGTCCTTCTGGGGACAAACGAAACAAAACCAACAAATGTGAGCACCTTGGCATCTTTCTGCCTTCATAGTTTGTTTTGAAAGGATTGTAAAATGGAAACCGTTTAAAAAAACTGAAATATTGACCAACTGGAAACATGTTTTAGTTTAAAATGCACATTTCTACAATTTCTTCTACGGGGCAGCTGTGGCTGAGTGGTCAGAGCAGTCGTCCTCCAATACAAGAGTGGGGGGTTTGATTCCACCAGCAGTCACATGCTGAAGTGTCCCTGGGCAAGACACTGAACCTGTCATTGTCTCCGGTGTGTTCCATCAGTGCATGAATGTTAATAAAGCTCTGATTAGTATTTGTACAGATCTGTATGAATGGGTAAACGAGGCACAGATTGTGTAGTAAAGAGCTTTGAGTACCTTGAGAAGATAGAAAGGAGCTTTATAACTACAGTCCATTTACTAATTGAGTAACTGGGCAGTATGTGTTGGGTCAAAACAGCCCTCTGATTGAGAAAAGCACCACGAGAAAAAAAAAAGTTTGTGGCTGCATTCATGCTTGAAATTCATCCACTTAAACTAGACTTTCAATATTTGGAAATCACTGCCCACCGCTAAGAAAGAGACGTTGCTGTGCTGCACTCGGCTCTTCTGAAAAATGTTCAACAGCTTAGTTATGGCTGCTTCACTGACTGAGAATAAAAAGAGGATTTTGGAGTGTTGAATTGGTCAGTCACTGGCCATGCTGAAACTGACTGGTTCCAGTCAACAACCACCGTTAACTGGTGCATGTCTAATAAAGTAAAAGTAAAAGAGTTCTTGATGGAGTACCGTAAAATGAATGCACACTCATGCATGAAGTTCACATGTGCCTCTGATAACGTTTACCTGTGTGTGTGTGTGTGTGTGTGTGTGTGTGTGTTATAGGTGTTTGCAGAGGACTGCTCTGATCCGTGTCTTCTAGACCTTCAAAACCATATTCCCAAATATCACGGCACCTGGTCGTCACCGGACCGCCCTAAAGGTAGGAGAGCCAAACGGTCTTCGTCCTACTTGGTCTCACAGGGATAACGTTCGTGGGTACAAAACATTCAAAAAGACTACGGTAAAAGCCAGCCTGATGAACTACCGTTGTTTGTCCATCTTGGTGTAAGTAGCAGGGGTTTAAACAGTAATTTAATATTAAAAATTTGATGTAGCTGCGTTATCATTTCATACATATCGTTGTGGAGAACAAACTTGATAAGAGGAATCTCGACGAGACTTGATTAGGAAAATGGGAACAATATGAAAAAGTAATACTTTTATTTTTTTGTAGACCATACAAGCCCATCTTTTGTCTGAAAGTCGGCGTAATTTAATAAATTATTTTTTTTTTTTAACACATTCACCACAGTATCACCCAATAAAGAGGGTGTTGCTCCAGTCTGCTGTGGTGATGAAAAAGCTGAGCTGAAAGGTGGAGCTCTGGGATTACCAGTCCGTTCACGCTCCAAACCTGATCTATGGTCATGACCGAAACCTCAAACTCCCGATACAAGCAGCTGAAATAATCTTCCTTCATAAACAGCTTCAGCCTCAGTGATGAGAGGCTGTTTTACAAGTTGCCTCAGGCCAGGGCGTACACGCCATGAGGGCGTACACGCCATGAGGGCGTACACGCCATGAGGGCGTACACGCCATGAGGGCGTACACGCCATGAGGGCGTACACGCCATGAGGGCGTACACGCCATGAGGGCGTACACGCCATGAGGGCGTACACGCCATGAGGGCGTACACGCCATGAGGGCGTACACGCCATGAGGGCGTACACGCCATGAGGGCGTACACGCCATGAGGGCGTACACGCCATGAGGGCGTACACGCCATGAGGGCGTACACGCCATGAGGGCGTACACGCCATGAGGGCGTACACGCCATGAGGGCGTACACGCCATGAGGGCGTACACGCCATGAGGGCGTACACGCCATGAGGGCGTACACGCCATGAGGGCGTACACGCCATGGCTGCCTCTGTGTGAGTTCTGAATGGAGCGAGGCGGTGAGGGCGTTGACGTGAACCCCCTTAATTCACCGTTGTGTCACGAACGGAGCGAAGTTTCACCACGTGAAAAAGTAAGCTGCTTCCACGGCTCAGTGCGATGAATTGATGACATTTGATTTGTGTAAGCAGCTATTTGCAGAATTAAACAATTATTTTCAAGGGATTATGGGAAGTGTTGGTGCAGAGGTTAGAGAAGGTGGGCCTGTGATCAGAAGGTCGCCGGTTCAACTCCACGTACTGACAACATCAAAATGTGGGGGGGAAAGGAGAAGCACCCACACCTGTCTCCACCCTCATTTGCCCCACCCTAAGCCCTTGAGCAAGGCCCTTAACCCCCACCCTCTGCTCCACCGGGCACCCAGATATCAGCTCTCTGCTCCACACAGAGGCTGTGGTAGCTCAGTGGTCTGTGGTTGTGTCAGGAAGAACATCCGGCAGAACAATGGCAAAGTCTTTGTGTGAGTTAGTTTGCTGTGGTGACCCCTGAAGAAGAGAGCAGCCATAAGTAGAAGAAAAAATATTTTATTTTTTATTTTTTCAAGGGAAGATCAGTGATGATGCACAGCAACTTTATATTTAGTACCCCAAAAAAAAGTTATCCACAGAGAGTGTCAGTTTGTCGTGTCATTTTGAAACCGAGACGTTAGCCACGTGTTTATTACCGGTACGTTGTGTTCTGCGAGGCTCGCTTCATTTCTTCATTTCGCGGTCTGATCTTGAAATGAAAATCTCTTCAATCTGGAGCACACAAACACTTTTAACCCTAATATTTGAAATGAACAATCAGAAACTCTGCTTTGTAACAGTATTTAATTTCAGTCTACAAGGACCTGAATGTTTTGTTGTAAAACTCATGAAACTCAAAGTTTGCATTTTCAGATATTTAGTTTTATAAAAAATATAATGATCATGAGAGGACTAAATTTGAAAATACAGAATAACTAGGCCTGTCACGATAACAAATTTTGCTGGGCAATTAATTATCTCTGAAATTATTGCAATAAACAATAATATTTGAAATTTAACAATAATTAATAGTCAAATTTTAGAAGAAATGTTGATTTGATTGGGGTGTAGTACCTTTTTTGACAACCTGATGGCAGTATAAGACTGTTTGAACCAAAGGATGGATAGAAAAATGGGAGGGAGTGCCTTTTACGTTACATGGGCTGACATAGTGACATGGCGGAAGTTCAGTGATTTCAGCTCTTTATCATAGCATTTTTCACACAAAGCTTTTAATAAAAAATCAGTAAACAAGTTCTTGGCTTTTTTTTGCAGAGAGCAACTTTTTACATGAAGGCTCTGACTCTTGACTCTCAACCGTGAATTTTTGGAGCTTCGACAAGGTTTATTCGAGGTTTATTCCTGAGGTCGGCCTGTTAGCTTAGCTCGTAGCTAAGCTTCTCAGCTTGGCTGCTTTTAATGATCCAAAAACACGATTTTAGCTGGTTAAAACAGATTTTAAAGAGAAAAGAGAAGGGGAGGGGTCAGTGAAGACCACTGGAGTTGAACCTTTTGTCATCTAGTGTCTTCAGTAGAAAGAGAGAGACATGAAGAAATGATGAAGCAGATAAATGAAAACGAGGTTGATAATTTTCATTTATGTGATTAATTGATTTATTGTTTATCACGACAGGCCTGTTAACAACAAGCAGCATTTTTTATAAAGCTGATGAACACTTAATGTCTCAAAATACACCAAGTAAATTCAAGAGTTTTAGTTTAAAAATTATTTGCATGAGTATGAGAGGGAAAAAAACTCACTGATCAAGATTATTTTTTTATTATTTAATAAAAAGAAAAAGGTTGTACTGAGTTAACTTCAAAATTGAGATGAAAAGACAGAATTATCACATAAAACAGCAATTCTGCAGCTGTGCTTTACAAAAGCATCATGGAGATGAAACATCATTTGTGTCAGAGCTACTCTGTAAGCTAGGGCTGGGCGATATGGAAAAAATCATATATCACGATATGGACTTTTTTATATCACGATAACGATATATATCACGATATATACAACACGATGTGTGTGTGTGTGTGTGTGTGTGTGTGTGTGTGTGTGTGTGTGTGTGTGTGTGTGTACAGGAAAAATTTGGACCAAAGTTTTTTTATTTTATTATTTTACTACAGATAGTTACAATTATAAGAATGTGAACAAAAAGAACAAGGAAATTTGGACCAAAGTAGAAACTAGATCTACCTAAGATCTACCTTAATTCAAGGAGTACGATTATGGAATGACTTAATGCCAAATGACAAATGTTAAGGAAGCCAAATCATTCCTTGTATTTAAGAAACTGGTAAAAAATGAATTGCTAAAAAAATATAAATGAATCTAATTTAATGTGTGATATATGTGAATTGAAAATTGACTGAGTTATTTACTTATTTTGTTATTATAGAAAATATTGTTTGAACTGTTATTAGATGAATAAGGAGCAGATTTAATAAGATTTATTCTTCATCTGCTACCTTTCATTTTATTTTTTTTTTCAATTATGAATACGTTAGCCCAAATAAAGCAGCACGATGATAAGTTGTTAAATCGGTTACGTACAGAGAGCTCTCATGTTTAACAGGCCACGTGAATTTAGTTGAAGTCACCATGATGATTCTGTGAAAGAAACTGGTTCTGATGACATGACTTAAGCCCGAGATACACTCATGCGTCCTCACGATACGCCTATACGCAGCGTACGTACGCTGTGGCAAAAGCGTAGCCCCGCGTAGCCCCTCAGGGCACGTACGCGCAAAAGTTTTTTTTTACTACGCATACGCGATGCGCGGTGTCTGAACATAAACTTCCCCGGCGCCGGACTGTTTTGTATGTTACACAAATTAAATAAATTCCCCTTCTTTATCGCTGATCGGGCCTTTTCTTTTGTTTTTTTGCCTAAAGTCAAGTAACCGCTTCTTCCTCCGTTCACTCGATGATTGAAATGAATGAATTCAGGTCCTACC
>JBBPBX010003101.1:40624-84957 GCA_038048925.1 Garcialebias charrua | reverse complement strand
TATATATATATATATATATATATATATATATACTGTTACTCCCAAACTCCCTCCTAAACAATTTAAATTTACATACTGTATACAATATTTTAAATAAACAATCCATACAGCATGTGTTGTTTATGTAAAATATTGTATATATAGTAGTATTAAAATTTAAATTGTTTATTTAAGAAGGGAGTTTGGGAGTAACAGGTGATGAGTGTGATTGCAACCTGGTACGTGTCATGACAAAAGTTGACTGAACTTGAACTATCCTACTTTGCTGTTTTTCACTTATCGCTAGTGGGCGTGTTCCCACCAGCAATATGCATGGTCCAGCGCACCTCATGGTCCCAAACACCTGTGATAAACGAGGGACTATATAAAACTAACAAACCGGTGTGTGTGTTTGTCTTTTTTTTAAGTAAAAACTAATTTAAATTATTTTCAGAAATGCTGTCTTGAATAATTTTGTAGATGTTGAACAACACTATGCAAAACATTAAAATTTCTTTGTTTAAAAGAGCATTTATTGTACAGTAGTTTGTTTTGGGCATGTTTTATGTTTGAGTTTTTTGTTAAATAAGTTCTATTCTATTCACATAATAAATGTTTACTCAGCAGAGGTAAAAAGTAATACTGACAATAATTCACATTAGCCTTTAAAGAACCTTGACCAAAAGACATTTTTCATCTTATTTTGTTCACTTCTGCTTAGTTGAGAAAGTCCCAATTGTTCCTTTAGGACTAAGGCATTACCATCTGGTTCCCACTGAAAACCCATTCGGGGCCCGTTAAACCCATACAAAAAGGCCTAATATCTGGGGAGATACAACAGTATGCAAGTTTACGTATCTGCCACATATCCAATATGTTTCTGGTGCTATACGGGGAGATCTCATCTTTAACAGATCTTAGTACAGGATATCCCACGCATACCCATCTGTGATAGATCCTAGTATTGGATATCTTCTGGATACCCATCCATAATAAATCCTAGTATTGGATATTTTCCAGATACCCATACATGAAAAATCCTAGAGTAGGATATTGTCTGGATATGTATATTTAACTGTACACTTGCATATTGTGTGTGTGTGTGTGTGTGTGTATGTGCGTGTGTGTGTGTGTGTGCAAGGGGTTATGGAGAACAAGATCTGTGAGTTTGGTGGTCCTATCACTGCGTTTAGTTGGAAATCCTAACCCCAATTTGTTAAAATACAAATACCCATAATTCATAGGGAGAACGTAGGACGGACAGGAATCTCATAAATTGCGGTCAGGGAGTTATGGAGAACAAGATCTGTGAGTTTGGTGGTCCTATCACTGCGTTTAGGTGGAAATCCTAACCCTAATTTGTCCAAATACAAATACCCATAATTCATAGGGAGAACGTAGGACGGACAGGAATCTCATAAATTGCGGTCAGGGAGTTATGGAGAACAAGATCTGTGAGTTTGGTGGTCCTATCTCTGCGTTTAGTTGGAAATCCTAACCCTTGGTCAAAATACCATAATCCAAAAAAAAAGTGTTGGGAAAGTGTTGAAAGTTCCGATCAGCTCTGCAAGGTGCTGGCCAATATCTTTAACACCTCATGCCCTGTAGACAGATCCCGTCTGCCTGAAGACCACACCACCATCATCCCAGTCCAAAAAAGCTCTACAGTAGCCGTGTTTCCATCAAGGTTTCTAGGTGCGCATTTTGAAGTAGCGCAGCAGAAAAGCTTAATGGAAACGGCAAAATGCGAGGTTACTTCCTGAAATACGCTAAAAAGTTTATACGCTCGCTTGAGGTGGTTTTTGGGATGTTCGGAAATGAGCAGATGCGCACAACGACAGATGGAAACACATTTTCCGACTCATTTCTGACGTAGCGAACATTCACGTCACGTGACGTTCAGCTTTTTCCGCTCCGGACAACATGTAACATCGCTAAAACTAGTTTGCATGACAGAATAAATACAACTCGCCTGATAGCAACACATACCTGAAATATTCTCTCCATTTTGACGAGATGTGTGGCCGGGTTCTGTTTTCAACTGCTACTTCCTGTTTACTGTAGACATGCGCAGTGCTGACGTCTGACGTAATGACGCTGACGTCTGACGTAATGACGCTGACGTCTGACGTAATGACGCTGTGCGCGGCTTGGAAGAAGTGCTTCAAGCCAGTAGATGGAGAAACACTTCTGATCTGCATTAATTTGTATTTACATATTTGCGAGGTAGCTCAAATTTCGCAATTAAAATGGATGGAAACACAGCTAGTGACTGCTCTGAATGACTGTTGGCCAGTGGCCCTCACCCGATAGTCGCTAAATGCTTCGAAAAACTGTTCATGACCCACATCAAAACAACCATCATCAACAAGGACCCTCGAGTATGCATACTGTGAGAACCAATCAACAGAGGATACCATCTCCTCTGTGGTCCACACTGCTCTCACCCACCTGGAACAGAAGGACTCATACACCCATATGCTCTTTGTGGACTTCACATCTGCCTTCAAAATCATGATCCCCCAAACCCTAATGGACAAATTACTAACACTAGGACTAAGCCCCTCCATTTGCAACTGGTTCCTTGACTTCTTAACTAACAGACTTCAGTCAGTGATGATCCACAACTTCTCCTCTTCCACCATAACCCTCAGCACTGGCTCTCCTCAAGGATGTGTGTTGAGCCCTCTCCTGTTCACTCTGCTCACATATGATTGTGCAGATACCCATCCAGGTTGATAGACAAACTATCCACACTTGGACTAAGCCCCTCTATTTGTAACTGGGTCTTAGACTTCTTAACAAACAGACCACAGTCCGTGAAGATCCACAACTTCTCCTCCTCCACCATCACCCTCAGCACTGGCTCTCCTCAGGGATGTGTGCTGAGCCCTCTTCTGTTCACTCTGCTCACATATGATTGTACAGCCACACATCCAGGCTGTCATATTGTTAAGTTTGCAGATGATACAGCTGTGGTGGGATGCATCACAGATAATGATGAATCCAGCTACAGACAGGAGGTGGAACATCTGGAGAGCTGGTGCAAAGAGAACAACCTTCACATGAATGTGAAGAAGACGAAGGAGATGATTGTGGACTTCAGAAGGAACAAACACACCCACACCCCACTGTATATAGGTGGATCTGCGGTGGAGGTGGTCTCCAGCTACAAATACCTGGGTGTACACATGAATGATAACCTCAGCTGGAGCAACAACACCACCAGCCTGATCAAGAAAGGTCATCAGAGACTCTACTTCCTCAGACGGCTGAGACGAGCCGGTCTGAGAAGCTCAGTCCTCACCTCGTTCTACAGGTGTGCAGTGGAGAGCGTCCTGTGCTCCAGCATCAACGTGTGGCATGGAGGCTGCACAGTTGCAGAGAGGAAAGCTCTACAAAGAGTGGTGAAGGCTGCACAGAAGTCTGTGGGAGTCAGTCTCCCCACCATCACAGACATTTACACCTCCAGATGCAGAAAAAGAGCCACCTGCATCATGAAAGACCTCACTCACCCAGCACACTCACTCTTTGCACCACTCCCCTCGGGACGGAGGTTGAGGAGCATCAAATGTAGAACCACTAGACTGAGGAACAGCTTCTACCCTGAGGCTGTCAGACTCATGAATAAATAAATAATAAGAATAAACACTGCAAAATGTCACATCATGCTGATACTGATCTGTTTCTTGTTGCTGCGTTCATCTGTGACCATCTGCTCATGTTCGTGCTGCTGTTTATAATGATGTTTTTCTACTACATTAGGGCTTAGTGTATTACTAGCTGATGTCTCTCTTAGTTAATCCTAGATGTTATTATTGTTTTTCTCTTGCATTTGTTGTTGGATGTAACTGGGACCCTAATCTCGTTTTCAACACATGTACTACATGCGGTGCAAATGACAATAAATTCTCTCTGACTCTCTGACTCTGATAAAGTTTGCAGCTGATACAGCTGTGGTGGGATGCATCACAAACTATGATGAGTCCAGCTACAAGCAGGAGGTGGAACACCTGGAGAGCTGGTGCAAAGCCTGATCAAGAAAGTTCACCAGAGACTCTATTTCCTCAGGCGGCTGAGACGAGCTGGTCTGAGCAGCTCAGTCCTCACCTCCTTCTACAGGTGTGCAGTGGAGAGCATCCTGTGCTCCAGCATCAATGTGTGGCATAGAGGCTGCACAGCTGCAGAAAGAAAAGCTCTGCAGAGAGTGGTGAAGGCTGCACAGAAGATGTTGGAGTCAGTCTCCCCACCATCACAGACATTTACACCTCCAGATGCAGGAAGAGAGCCACCTGCATCATGAAGGACCACACTCACCCAGCACACACACTTTTTGCCCCACTCCCCTCAGGAAGGATGTTGAGGAGCATTAAGTGTAGAACCACTAGACTGAGGAACAGCTTCTACCCTGAGGCTGTTAGACTCATGAATATCTAACCAGAATGGTCACTGTGAAATATCACATCATATTGCTGCTGATCTGTTTCACGTTGCTGCTGATCTGTTTCATGTTGCTGCTGATCTGTTTCATGTTGCTGCTGATCTGTTTCATGTTGCTGCTGATCTGTTTCATGTTGCTGCTGATCTGTTTCATGTTGCTGCTGATCTGTTTCATGTTGCTGCTGATCTGTTTCATGTTGCTGCTGATCTGTTTCATGTTGCTGCTGATCTGTTTCATGTTGCTGCTGATCTGTTTCATGTTGCTGCTGATCTGTTTCATGTTGCTGCTGATCTGTTTCATGTTGCTGCTGATCTGTTTCATGTTGCTGCTGATCTGTTTCATGTTGCTGCTGATCTGTTTCATGTTGCTGCTGATCTGTTTCATGTTGCTGCTGATCTGTTTCATGTTGCTACTGATCTGTTCATGTTGCTGCTGATCTGTTTCATGTTGCTGCTAATCTGTTTCATGTTGCTGCTGATCTGTTTCATGTTGCTACTGATCTGTTCATGTTGCTGCTGATCTGTTACATGTTGCTGGTGCTGGGTGGGCTAGCAGTGGTTCCCAACCCTGGTCCTTGAGGAACACCATCTTGCATGTTTAAGTTGCTTCTCTGCTCCAACACACCTGATCCAGTGATTTTAATGACTTCATGTTCTGCAGAAGCCTGTAAATAACCTGTTTATTAAAATCAGGTGTGTCGGAGCAGAGGAACCACTAAAACATGCTGGATGGTGTTCCTCAAGGTTGGGAACCCCTGGGCTATACAAAGGAGGCATACTTGAATGACATTCTTTGGGGGGTGGGGTCATCAAACCATAATAACAGGAGCTTCATTGAAGTCCCTCTAGGCTCTGGGTGAGAGCATTTTGCTGTTTGTCCTCACTACCCCTCCTCCTCTCTTCACCCCTCCCCTCCCTTCCCAGCTCTGGGTGAGAGCATTTTGCGGGGGTTATCACATTTTAAATAAGCTTAAATGTTGAGGAGAATTGGTTGTAATTTTTCTCAGTACATTACCTTACTTGTCAGTAAATATTATTACTTACTGTTTTTGCATAACGTGTAGTCACGAAAACAAGGTACTATAAGAAATTGGAGCGGTCCACCCCCTTCTTTTTTTTTTACTAGTGGTATGTCCCTACCGAGTCACAACCTCTTCCGGATTTCATCATGCTGCTGGTTTGCAACGTGCGTCGACTGAACCCTGGAATTGAATGCTACTCTGAGCACCTCTGCAGTAAGTTGGGTGATTTAATCTTATCTATGTTTATTTAAAAATACCTACGTTGTTTTGTACGTATGTCGCAGTTTAATATAAGTCAACTAACATAAAAATTCATGAATATTGGCGTGTACTTATTAATTTAGCTCCGTTTACAAATAGAAACTGAACCGTACAGTTTCGGTGTATTGTTGTCAGACCTATTCGTTAACATTTCGCTGTGTTTCGAAACTCAAGTGTTATTTTAATCTTTTGTCAACCCGGGCAAATTCAAACGGGCCAATGAGCGCTGCTACTGACTGACGTTGTGCGAGTAAACCAATCAAAAGCGTAGGGGGGGGGGGGTTTCGCACAACGTGATTCAGTAACAATGCGCGATTAGTCCGTTTAAAAACAGACCAATCGCATGCTGTTACTGAATCACGTGGTGCGAGTCAGCAAATCAAAACCGTGCATATTGGGTGACTCATGCCAAAACAGGAAAAATTGTAATATATAATCCTTTTTCAATGTTTTATTTGTTCTTACAACCTTTTTATATTGATTCTTATCTTTTTGTAACTGTTCAGCACTTTGTTTGAAAGCGCTTTATAAATAAAATTATTATTTATTAAAGTTTGGTTGTGCATTTTGTAAAGTCTCAGACTGTATTGGTCCTGGTATAGTTATAATTAGACATTTAGTTAGGCTAATATTTCATAATGAACAATAACAATATTATAGTATAATTAACTTGCTTGATTTTGATCCAAATCTAAAATTATTCAATGTTTCAGCTTTTTTCAATGCAGCATATTAATCCCCCATCTCTTTTTTTTTTCTTTCTTTTTTTCCAGAATCACATACCAGTTTCAAGACAACAGCATTGAAAAAAGGTAAGATGTAGGAAGTTGTTACTCCTTCATTCTGGCTCATTATTGTCCAAAAATACTACTGTATCCTGATAAACTGCATCTGGATAAAGTGAATTTAATTGTGGTTGGATCAGAAGAGTAAATAGTTACCATTCTGACACCACATTAGTTTGTACACAATCCATCACTGCTGCATGCCTTTAAAAAAAAATTATTATTATTATTATTTTTTTTTTTTGGGGGGGGGGGGAGATCACCTCCCAATAAATGTATTTTGGAAAATATTTTACTTTTGATACTTAAAGTGCGACTAAACCGGTCCGTGTACATTCAGGCAGTTCGTTTTTTCATTTGAAACAAAAAATGAAATAACAAAAAAACCACTTGTTTTTTCGTTTTTCGTTTATTGAACCAAAACAAAAACATGGATTACAAACCGTTATCCGATTTCCGATTTTGTGCACAAAACGAAAATGGAAAAAACGGATAACGACGGGTCAGTTTCGATTTTGTAATTTCTTTTATTGACAGCGGATATGACCCGGAAGTTCTCTCTGCCCCGCAAATGTGACGTGTCGAAGCATTTGTGTGCACATTTAAGAGTATAGAACTCTTTTGAGCATATTTACACAGAACAAACTTTGTATTGTTTAAAAAAACTCTTAACGTTGCAGGAAAAACTGGTATACTACGGAGCCCCCCAGGGGACGTGGGGAAAAGGAAATTGCGGTTCCTTTAAATGGAATGTGGACCATCTGAAATAAGCATGTCACGATAGCTCAACTGGTAACGCTTGGGTTCGCCACTCCAAAGGTCACAGGTTCGACTCCCACATGGGACAACATTTTTTTTAAGATTATTTATTAATTCCAGATTAAAAAAACACAAGAAAACTATTTACAAAAAAACAATAAAAACGTTCAATTATATAATCATTCCTCTTTCTTATTTTGCTTAATGGTTTTTAACTCATCCCTGAAATTCTGACACAGAATCACAAGTTCAAGTGTGAACTGTGTCACAGAATAAACACAATAAAAACATGTATTATCTGCAGCATTGTTGTTTAAAATGGCTCAACATTACGACAATGGAGCAGACAGTACACTCAATTTAATTGAATTTTGAAATCAGCCTTAAATATAAGGATGTCCAGTGTGTGCTGCAGTGGTAAAAGTAATTTTCCGTTGTATATTTCACGTTCAAGCTCCGTGGAATCAGCTGTTCGAGCCGACGCGGCAGCCTGCGCTCTGTCTGTCCATCTGAACTTGTGATTCTGTCAGAATTTCAGGGATGAGTTAAAAACCATTAAGCAAAATAAGAAAGAGGAATGATTATATAATTGAACGTTTTTATTGTTGTTTTGTAAATAGTTTTCTTGTGTTTTTTTAATCTGGAATTAATAAATAATCTTAAAAAAAATGTTGTCCCATGTGGGAGTCGAACCTGTGACCTTTGGAGTGGCGAACCGAAGCGTTACCAGTTGAGCTATCGTGACATGCTTATTTCAGATGGTCCACATTCTTTTTAAAGGAACCGCAATTTCTTTTTCCCCACGTCCCCTGGGGGGCTCCGTAGTATACCAGTTTTTCCTGCAACGTTAAGAGTTTTTTTAAACAATACAAAGTTTGTTCTGTGTAAATATGCTCAAAAGAATTCTATACTCTTAAATGTGCACACAAATGCTTCGACACGTCACATTTGCGGGGCAGAGAGAACTTCCGGGTCATATCCGCTGTCAATAAAAGAAATTACAAAATCGAAATTGACCCGTCGTTATCCGTTTTTTCCATTTTCGTTTTGTGCACAAAATCGGAAATCGGATAACGGTTTGTAATCCATGTTTTTGTTTTGGTTCAATAAACGAAAAACGGAAAAACAAGTGTTTTTTTTCATTTTTTTCATTTTTTGTTTCAAATGAAAAAACGAACTGCCTGAATGTACACGGACCTAAACCCCTGTGGATCGGTAACTCCTCCTTCCAAAATCTCCCTGAAAATGGGCGTGTCGAGAGACAAGGAGGGGTGGAGGTAGAGTTGTGCTTTTGTTCACGCCTCCACCAGCAACAGCCTAAAACAAATTAAACCTCTAGACAACATACACCAAGCAACAACAAAGAATAAACATGTAGATGTATTTATCTATTCCACCCATTCCATCCAAAACCAAAGGCCTAAAGAAATGAAAATGAAAAGAAAAATAAAACCGCTTGTCAGGAGTGAAATGCAGCATTTCCATATAAGGTATGCACTTCTCACCTCTGCAGGGGATTGGCTCTGCTTGAACCACCTGTGTGACATCACACATGAGCAGACATGTCTATCCTGATTACATACAGAAAATGCCCTTTCTGTTAACAAACTGTTCCCTGTTGAACAAACACTAACATTTCTAACCAAAATAAAATCAACATCAATTATGCGCAGACACATGCTCCAAACCTTTCAAAATGTATGCAAAGATGAAGTTGTATGAATGTTTGTGTTTTACAGATGGAACACACAGATGACTAGCAGCGAAGAGCAGCTTTTGAAAGGCAAGTCTGTTGGACATTCCTCACTGTGTCATTAGCAGGTTATTTTTGTTTCTCATTTAATGATTTTAACTTTTCTTCTAAAGACCTTGCCATCCACAAGATGACTTCAGTGCTCACTGAAGTACTTGTGGTGGTGAAGGATCTGTCCAGAGATGTGCAGTTCATCAAGAACCAAGTTGACAGGGCAAAATGACACAAGGTGGTATCCGGGGACCAGCCACCGCAACTTATACATTCCCTGTCCAGCTGCCAGTCACCAGTGAACAAGACTTCATGGGGTGGAGTCATTACTGATGGAAGAATCAGTTCGTCAAAAGATGGTAATTTATTTGATAGACTGAACTGCATTCATTTATTAAATGTAGACCATTTCAATGTGGTCTGGCTCATTTTTCCTCAAGGAAAAATATGCTAAGCTCTCTAGGCACTTGAGCACAAATTCTTATCTAAAAGTTCAAAATGTGCCACAGAACATCTGCTATTAATGAAATGTTTTGAAATTGTTCAAATACTGTATATCAGGGATGTCCAAAGTGTGGCCCGAGGGCCATTTGTGGCCCCTGAAACGATTTTGTGTGGCCCCTGACTTCAGATCAAGAATTATACTTTACAAATTTGTCCCCCTGGCACAGGTGTTTGATGTAGATGGAGAAATTCTATTTGTTATTTGGGCAAATTTATCACAAAGTAAAATCTTATAATTAAAAATATTGGGAACAATAACAATTATTTGTCTTTAAATAACAAAACTCTTAGCTTTTTCTAAATCTATCTAGTGACTTCTACTCAAAAGCTGATTTTGCTTCACTCCAATCTGCTTTAAATTATAGAATAATGTTCCTCATGTACAGCACTTTGTGTCAGCGGCCATTGTTTTAATGCACTTTATTAAAAAAAGTTGATTTGGGGTGCACCGTGTCTACATTTGGCTTTGATCTTTCTCTAAAATCACAGAGTTCTCTGAGTCAGCTTCAGGTGCTTGTAGTTAATCTTAAATATCTTCTAAATTGAACCAGGTGTTTCAATGCCTTAACATCACACAACAATTACAGTGGAGAAACTTGTCAGTTTGGTTTAAAAAAAAAAACTTAAAGTAATTTTTATTTATTTTTTTCTGTGCAGAGATATTCTTGTGCTATATTTTTTAAATGAATATATCCAAAGCTCCTCAGTTGAAAACACTAAAATGGTAGAAAAGATGTTTAAAAACCTCTTTCCTCAGAAGGACACAACACAACTGCATATTTGGTGAGCTTCCTCCCCTGCAAATTACTTTATAGACTGCTGGTGATTGAGAATACAGGTAGTCCCCGACTTACGAGCGAGTTCCGTTACAACGAGGTGCTCGTAAGATGAAAATTTGTAAGTTGAAACACGAAGCACAAGTTCTCGTAAGTCCGGAATTTCGCTCGTAAGTTGGAACGGTTTTGCTAGTGCGACTACAAACACTCGTTTTTCATCGAAAAACTGCTTACTAGTGCATAAAAATGATCGGAAACGTGTGTCCACATGTTTAGCTAACGAACTGTGGTGAAAAAACACAGAAAAACTCGGTATTTTTTGCGTTTTTTTCCAAAAATTCGCCAGCTCGTAAGTCTGGAACCTCGTAAGTAAGAGCGCTCGTAAGTCGGGGACTACCTGTATAATTATGCTCTTAGTGTGCCATATAGTAAAAAATTCTTTTGAATTTCTAAAATGTATTGCATCTTGTCTTTCATGCCTCTTCTGTATGAAATGCAAAAAAAAAAAGGATTAATTTTGAATAAAGAAAATGTGAAAGTGCAAGCTATAAGAAATAATCAAAGGACAATGTTCTTGGTGAGCTTAATAGGTGCATGGATATGTTGTCAAGATCGAGTCAAACTAGACATTTGCTTCTCTTTCCAGTTCAGTCTAATTGGATGCTGAGCATTTAATTTTAAAAAATCACACCCGTGTGAAGTGAGTGCTGCTCATCACTGTACCTCATCAAATGTCATCTCATTATGGCCAATGACATTTTGCATCCTCACACAATATTTGTTTATACAAACACTCAAATTTGTCATATTCAGTGGGAATGTGTGGGACAGTTTGTGCACACACCAAAAGCAGAACATGGGAGATAGCACCTCTCAAAAAAAAAAAGAGGGGAGGGGGGTATACAATTTTATCAAATATACACCATCTTCCTCACTCTTATTTTTTTTGTCTTTCAGCTGCTGCTCGGCAGTTTGACCCAAAGCTAACTGACAAGGACTACAGCGGAACTGTCAAGAAGTGGCTTCGTTATGCGCCAGACCGGGAGGGGGGTATCCCAAGGAACCAAAGTGATCCAAACCCAAGCCAAACGTGTCAAACCTAGTCTGAAAAAGCTAAGTCTGGTCCTCTGGACATACAAAAAACAAAGCAAAAAAAAAACTGTAGAAACGTTTCGTCTTTCGTCCGAAAGACTTCCTCAGTCTGAGCTGCTGTATTCAGCTCAGTCTGAGCTGCTGTATTCAGCTCAGTCTTATACCATACCATACCATTTTATTTATAAAGCACTTTAAACAGGAACAAGTCCACACAAAGTGCTGATATAAATAGCACCCTCCCACAGTGGATCAACCAGTTGGCTGATGACAGCCTGAAACCAGCTGCTCACATGAGCAAGGAGGACCATCAGCCTGACGATGGATCGTTAACACCCTGATGGTTGTTTGCTATTCACAGAGGGCTGAGTGATACTGGCAATAACAGCATTGTAAGTGGGGGACAGTTGAACCCAGAGGCCTCCACCTCCGTTTAATGATGGACGGTTTCTTTTCACAAAGATGACCTCCTTTACTCCTCTCTCAAACCATTGTTCCTCTCTATCAAGGATGTGAACATCTTCATCCCTGAAAGAGTGACCGCTGGCCTGGAGATGAGTGTAGACTGCAGAGTCCTGACCTGATGATGTTGATCTTCTGTGCTGGGCCATCCTTTTGGCCAGTGGCTGTTTAGTTTCCCCAATGTAAGACTGATCACAGCCCTCCTGACACTGAACAGCATACACAATATTACTCTGTTTGTGCCGGGGGACTGGATCTTTGGGATGAACCAGTCTTTGCCGTAATGTATTTTGGGGTTTAAAAGCCACTGGGTGGCTTGTATACCCCCCTCCCAGTGGCTTTTAAACCCCAAAATACATTACGGCAAAGACTGGTTCATCCCAAAGATCCAGTCCCCCGGCACAAACAGAGTAATATTGTGTATGCTGTTCAGTGTCAGGAGGGCTGTGATCAGTCTTATATCGGGGAAACTAAACAGCCACTGGCCAAAAGGATGGCCCAGCACAGAAGATCAACATCATCAGGTCAGGACTCTGCAGTCTACACTCATCTCCAGGCCAGCGGTCACTCTTTCAGGGATGAAGATGTTCACATCCTTGATAGAGAGGAACGATGGTTTGAGAGAGGAGTAAAGGAGGCCATCTTTGTGAAAAGAAACCGTCCATCATTAAACGGAGGTGGAGGCCTCCGGGTTCAACTGTCCCCCACTTACAATGCTGTTATTGCTAGTATCACTCAGCCCTCTGTGAATAGCAAACAACCATCAGGGTGTTAACGATCCATCGTCAGGCTGATGGTCCTCCTTGCTCATGTGAGCAGCTGGTTTCAGGCTGTCATCAGCCAACTGGTTGATCCACTGTGGGAGGGTGCTATTTATAAGACTGAGCTGAATACAGCTTCTCAGACTGAGGAAGTCTTTCGGACGAAAGACGAAACGTTTCTACAGTTTTTTTTTGTGCTTTATTTTTTATTTTTTGAATGTCCAGAGGACCAGACTTAGCTTTTTTAGATTTTTCTACCTGGATTATTGAGCATGCATCAGGGTGTCAAACCTAGGTTACCCCAACACACGCTGTTTCCCTTGTTCTTCGAGTACAAGTCTTAACCTCATGGACGCTGTTATTACATGAACATTAGACTTTTCTGTCAGTTAAAAAGGAGTCAAATATGTTGACAAATACCTTCTTTACTGAGCTCCACGATTGCCTACAAAGTTAAGAGGATGGAGGATTTTGCGAGAGAGGAGCGCCTCTGACTCATTTGCTGAGCTTCAGAACAAAGTCCATCGCAGAGTGCCCAGTGAGAAATGCAACCCAGGCTGCCTTGAGCACCTTCTTCTGGCTTTTCCCTTTTCAGGGGTCACCACAGCGAGTCATCCTCCTCCACCTCACTCTGTCCTCTGCATCCTCTGTTCTCACTCCAACTACCTTCATGTCCTCTCTAACTGCATCCATACATCTCCTCTTCTTTTCCTCTTTGTGTGCGTGTGTGTGTGTGTGTGTGTGTGTGGGGGGGGGGTGTTAATAAAAAAATAAATTTAAAGTCATGGTCAGTTTTTTTATGTCTGATGTTTGCATTACCGTAGTAGTTCTGAAGATACAAACCACTGTGTATTTACTAGACTGCTTTTGGTCCAGCTTGTGATTTGTACATCATGATGTTGGTACATAAATCTAAATTAAAGACTAATGTTGATGTAGAAAACTGGGTGATGTTAAAATGTAAAGATGTTAGAAGCCAACTATTTGTATTGCAGATTTAAAACAAATGTAGTTATATAAAGTGCTTCACATATTAAAAATAAAAAATAAATGGAGGGTTAGGGTAAAAAAAAAACAACTACCGGTAACCATTGGTGTTTTACATGGTCTACCTACATGCAAAACCTGTATTTTCAGGCAGAGTATATCATATTCCCAAATATGCATGAATTTGCATAAATGAAAAATCCTTAAATATCCGAATGACATCTGCAACGACGTGATACGCCAAAGATCTGCTGGAACTCTTGAGGGATCGCATATTTCCAGGTACTTCACAGATAAAAATCCATAAATATACGACTGACATCTTCATCGTGATACGTCAAAGATCTGCTGGATCTCTGAGAAATCGCATACTTCAGAGATACTTCACAGATAAAAATCCATAAATATACGACTGACATCTTCATCGTGATACGTCAAAGATCTGCTGGATCTCTGAGAAATCGCATACTTCAGAGATACTTCACAGATAAAAATCCATAAATATACGACTGACATCTTAAACGTGATACGTCAAAGATCTGCTGGATCTCTGAGAAATCGCATACTTCAGAGATACTTCACAGATAAAAATCCATAAATATACGACTGACATCTTCATCGTGATACGTCAAAGATCTGCTGGATCTCTGAGAAATCGCATACTTCAGATATACTTCACAGATAAAAATCCATAAATATACGACTGACATCTTCATCGTGATACGTCAAAGATCTGCTGGATCTCTGAGAAATCGCATACTTCAGATATACTTCACAGATAAAAATCCATAAATATACGACTGACATCTTCATCGTGATACGTCAAAGATCTGCTGGATCTCTGAGAAATCGCATACTTCAGATATACTTCACAGATAAAAATCCATAAATATACGACTGACATCTTAAACGTGATACGTCAAAGATCTGCTGGATCTCTGAGAAATCGCATACTTCACAGATACTTCACAGATAAAAATCCATAAATATACGACTGACATCTGTCACGTATACGTAAATATAAACAATCATACGTCATATATGCGGCAAGTATCCGAAGAGATGTAAGCAGTAATCCCGAGGGATAACAGAGCCACATATTTCTGGATCTGCAGCAGATAAAGTATCCGGATTTTGTGATTTTTTAAGGATCAATAAAGTTCGGATCTGTTCGTATCCGGGGATATCCGAAACTGGATTTTCCGAGGATGCGATACGGAAATTCCCGGAAATTGTCCGTATATGTGAAGGATGCGGAGATATACCACATCTGATACTCCCGTATATCTATGGTTTTTGTGCAGTGCGACTTACAGATCTACTGGAAGAAAGTTCCAGGGCATTCTAGAGTCCCAGGCGATGACAAGTACTACAATGACATTGCAGATTCCTTAGCCAAGGAAGGAGCCGACGAAGGTCCTCTATGGTCCTTCGACCCCTCCTGGTTAATCGAGACTCTGCAAACACAACCTTCAGTCAGGGTTATGGCAGTCACACGTGCACAGGCCGCAACCAGACCTGCTGACAACGCAGTCTCTGTACGACCCGCACTGACTGACCCAGACATCATCCAACTACAGAAGTCGGATCCTGCTATCAACTCCATGATACTGTACCTGACTGATCCGAACAAAAATAGTCCGTCTAAAGACGACCTGGATTCCGATCCAGACCTTAAAGTCCTTTATCAGCTGCGCAAACAGCTAAAACTAATCAAGGGCATCTTAACTTTCGCTCATGGACCAACGTCCTCACCTGTGTTCGTGGTTCCCCATGACCAAAGGGGGGTGATGTTAGTTCATGCCCATGATCTCCCGTCCGCAGGACACAAAGGAGATAAAGCCACGCTGACGGCATTAAAACAAATTGCCTATTGGCCTGGAATGAAAAAGGATGTCAAGGACTACATTGAAGGGTGCGTGGTGTGTGGCCAGTTTCAGCCAACCAGACCACTTCACAGAGCACCACTGCAAAGTAGAGGCATTGCATTCCCATGGTCTGACCTCCAGATCGACTGGGTTGGACCACTCACTAAGAGCTCTAGAGGAAATAAATATTTTCTCACGGTAACCTGTGCATTTACCAAATGGGTAGAATGCCTACCAGCTCCTAACGACACAGCACAAACAACTGCTATGTTGTTAATGAATCATATATTCTCAAGGTTTGGACTTCCCCTTCGGGTGAACTCAGACCAAGGTACACACTTCACAGGTGAAGTGATGAAAGAACTGTGGAAGACGCTAGGCGTCAAGGCCAACTTTCATGTCGGCTACCACCCACAGGCTTCAGGCCAAGTCGAGAGAGCAAACAGAACTGTGGTGAGTATTTTGAAGAAATACGTGGCCGCAAATCACAAGGACTGGGATGTGAAACTCCCTCTGGTCCTCATGGCCATAAGAGCCACTCCACACACATCAACTGGCATCTCTCCCTTCGAGATGATGACCGGTCGACAAATGACTCTCCCTCTACACCTGTTGTACCAACCAGGTGACGCCGTCATGGCGACAGCCTACACTACACAACAATACATGAAAGATTTGAATGTACACCTCAGAAACACTTTTGCTTTCGCCCAGAAAAACCTGGAAAGGTCCGCTGAAGGACGCAAGGCGTACTATGACCAGAAGGCCTCTCACAATGAACTCCAAGTGGGAGACAGAGTCTGGTACTATACGTTCGCCCCAGCAACCGGGAAAGGAGAGTCCGGGACCGGAACTCTCGCCCGCAAACTAATGCCCAGGTGGACTGGACCTCATCTGATAACAGATAAAGTGTCCTCAGTCGTCTACGAAATCAAAATCAGCAAAGGCCGTAAAGAGCCAATTGCTAAATGGGTACATCGAAATCAGATCAAACCTTACAAGGCGTTCAATGACTCCACAAAAGACAAAGATCTCACCAACTCACCGACTTCATGGGATAATAAGGTCGTACAAACACAAGTTAGTAAATAAACTAATCAGGTTTAAACTACCATATTTCCCACCCTATAAGTCGCATTGTCCAATTTGAACTTAGAAACGCTAAGCCTAAAACCCACAACAAAAAACTAACCTTAACAACCGTTTAAATCCACGAGATTTAATTTGACCTCGGTCATAAAGTTGAGACCTGTTTTTCTTGTGTGTTGCACTTTGGAATCTGACGACAAGAGTGTGTCGAAGCAGTGAAACGTTGTTTCCTTGTTGTTTAGTCATTACTGTTGTCATTAGTTGAGATATTGTTTGGTTCTGAACACTCCCAGCCAAAAAGGTTTTATATTAACATTGGTTAATGAATGATATGGATTTAACTATGCCAACATGCAGTTCATTTTGTTAAATCGCAATCGTTGAAGAGTCAATGTAGTTTAAAGCTACCCAAGGTACCATAAACTACACTGGTCTCACAATTTCTAAATTGAACCGATTCGATCGTTTCTATTCTAGATTATCTATTCATTTTGATGAGTCTCGCCATAGACTTAAAATTTATTAGGAACACCAAATCCTACGTCGTTCGTCTAAAAGACAACAGACATTTAGATCAAACTATATTTCATTTTTCTACTTTAGTTTAACCTAAACGAATTAGTGAATGGAGGAATAGTTTGGAATTAGAGGCCTTCGTTACAGAAGCCCTCCAAAATTCTATAGGTATAGATCCCTATATCTAATTTACAGAATTGATCCACCCCTTAATTGGTAAGTGTAGCTGTTCTAAACCATGATAGCTTACATACCAGGTGCATATAGGTAAGGCTTAATGTAAAATCCCAATCATAAGCCCACCTTAAAAACCACATAATTGCATGACACATAGAACCAGAGTGGCACTGACTGGAAACCAACCAGCCAACAACCTTCGATGTGGGGACCTGCAGCTCCAACGCTTGGTCTTCAACCTTCATCCAAGGGTCGCCTCCTCTGCGTCAATCGAGGGATCCCCTCTACATGCTGATTATGAAAACAATTGTTGCTGATGAAATCACCAACTCTAATCGTGGTGGAATTACTGCTGTGGGATTATCGCTGTGGATTATAAGACTTTGTTTTCCAAAGGATCACAGACTTTGTTTTCCAGGAGTTAACAGACTCAGTTTTCCAAGGGATTAAAAGCTTACCGCAATGGGATTACCTACGAACAGTATGGAAGTTCCGAAAACTTTATGGGATTATAATTTTTGATTTTTCTTTTCCACTTGCTGGATTACTTCAAGATCAGAGACAGTTCAAGGTTTCCTTTCGTGTTGGACCCCATCCCCAAGGACTGGCGATGGCTTCCAAAAGGGGGGAGATGTAGTGGACATGACCTTGTCCACTTTTAAGACACCTGTGTACTTTTGAACTGTCCAGTGATGACCTTTACTGACCTCTCAGTAAAGCAAGACATTTACTACAAAATCATTCATTTAGCTATAATCTGATAAATATAGTCACCAAAAGAGACTATTTCTATCTTTGATTTTAGGCTGATGTGATCAAAAGAATAACTTTTGTCATTTTCATGATGTGTGCTTTTAAGCTGTGTTATTCTTTAAGAGTTAAACTGTGTTCACTGCTGTGTTAAAGGGAAATCTCGGGTCACAGAGACCCGACTGTTTTGTTTAGAAATAAGAAGACAGTTTAATCCGTTGTTTTTCATGAACAAGGCTCCAGCTTTCTCTGTCTGTTCCTAAACATTTCCCTCTGCTGCTGGCTGTAACCTTGGGTCCTGATAAGACAAGTGAACTCCTCTCTTTGTTCCTGCTTTAAGTTCTAAACTGTGCGAGAACGCTCCAGAGTTTCTGGGAGTTTCGAAAGATGATGTGAACTTCCAAAGAGCTGAATGACCACAAGTCACGCGCTAAGGACTCGTCATCCAGCTGGGACTGATAACATGTTGTTATGGGTCCACTTTTAAGGAACAGAGCTAAAAAACTTTGTTTATTCCCTCCTGGAATAAGCAGTCTTTGAATGGACAGAGAGTTTGAATGGACAGAGACCTGAAAGCTCTCTGCCTTGCAGCTGGTCAAGCTTGGTCAAGAGCCAAAGACTAACTTGTCAGCTAGAACTGATGGACGCCTCCATCCAGTTCCCCGAGCAAAAGCTCCAAAGTTCCTAATGAACTTTCTTTGAGAAACATCTCGTCTTGAAGTCGGCCAGAAGCTGCCACATGTTTCTGACGGCTGACGCGGATCCGAGGAGACGTTGGAAGTAAACGACCAGTTCAGACGTACGAGGGCCGGAAGGACTCTGTGCACCTGGGAGGCTGGTGATATCTTTATCAGACGCATCGTCAAAAGGTAAAGAGCTGTTTACAAACGTACCTGGGATTTAGCCGAAGTCGGATGGAAAGTGTCATCTCTGGTTACACTCGAGATAAATAACTTAATCTCTCCAACCTCTTATTCCTCCTTTTCCCTTTCCCTCTCAATCTTAAGCTGGAAACTATTTTAAGCTGAAGAGCCCCTCAGACTAAATATGTGTAACATCTAGTATTTATGTCTGTTGTGTTAAATCAAGTGTGTGATGTGTGTTAAATCGCAAGAAGGTGAAACCCTGCCAATCAAGTGTAATGATGTTGATTTAGTGATTTATTTTAAATAAATGGTAGTGTCTTCTGGCATACCAACTAAAGTCAACGTTTACTGTCACTTAATGGCTATGGTTCTTTATCCATCACAAAGATCACAGAAATATTGAATAAACTGAAAAAGAAGAGAATCCGTGAAATTACTATTCAATCTGAATAAGTAAATTAAGGTAAAAAGGAGGTCAGTATTAAACTGACCCCCTCTAAACCCTTTACACAGGCAACACGCACCAATGCGCGGCCGAAGCCGGCGCCGCTAGCAACAACACAGCGTTGCTAGCCTACCAGATTTCGAAGCTAGCAGAGGACCCAAACCTGCCAGAAGAAACAGCGAGTGCGATAGGGAAGGCGGCGGACGTCATCCTGAACCTCAGCGCCGCCTCCACGGTATGTTGGTCACGCGTGGCGGTCTGGTTGCAAATGGTCCACCGCACGACGTGGCTAAAACATGCGCCATCGCTGCCAGACCGGCTTCAGAAAGAACTTTTGGAAGGACCGGTATCTGTGGAGGAACTTTTCGGAACCGACCTCCAGGAACTGGTAGAAAAGTTCAAAAAGAAAGACAAAGTAGCCGAGACGGTGCACAGTTTCATGTCGGCGCACCCGCTAGCCCAACGCATGGACGGATGGAGGGACCGCCAAAACAGAGACAACAATTCAGACGGTCCACACCAACAGTAGCGGTGACTCGTCCAGCCTCGTAGCCAGTCCCTCCATACAGGGAAAGGCAGCAGCAGCGCCCATCGGGCAGTGCCCAACGCATGCCACGAGGCCGTCCGCACCAGGCCTGGGGCGGACAAAGGCAGCAGCAGCCACAACAACAGCAGCAGCAGCAGCCCCGCAGACGACCGAGTTTTAAGAAATGACTCGTTGCGGGGAGTGTGTGTGATAAGGTGAAAATAAAAGAGCAAAATATTTCAAAAGATGTTTTCTCTCATGTTTCGGGCTTGTATGTGGGGTCGAATAACCCCACAGCCGCACGTACACACATGCTTCCCACCACAGACGGACTGGTCTACGACAGTCAGGTGTCCACGAGTAAAAACAGCTCAAACAAGGTAACGAAAAATAAATGTTTCATGTTTGGTGAACCTGTTACTGCTTAGTCAGAGCCGGGTAAAACACCCGCCTGCTGCCTCTCATAAAATCAAATGACGCTGGCCCAGTTTCAACACTGCCCAGCAGAAAACACCACGAAAAGGTAATTAAACATCCAGGTGTCATGTTTATTGAACCTCGTGCTACACAGACGAAGCCGGGTAAAAACCACAGCTCGTTGCTTCACATTGAATCACGTGACGCTAGCTTAGCTCATGCGCAGGTCTGCAGAGCTCTGTTACCGTCTCAACATGTGTTTAACTGGCGTTCCACGTACATGAGTGGCGCTACCCATCTGCAGCTCGATGACAACTCCAAACGAGGTAACAAAAGACAAAACACGCAAAATGAACGAGCACCACCGCCTAAAAGACGAGCAGTGCCCAACAAAAGCAACGCGCCACCAGAGCGCGTGTTCGCCGCCACAACGAAACCTCAGACGAGCGTCAACGCGGGAGTGGCAGGGCAGCCGCCACGCACGTGGCAGACAGCACACAGCAGCGACGCATCACAGCAGAGGGCGAACGTGACGACGTCAGACGCAGGGACGGAACACGTCACTGACACAGTAAGCCAGCCCTTTCCGGGCAGGGCCCCCGTGGGTTACCAGGGTAACGGAGGGAGGCCCCATCGATTGGCTGACGTACGACGCGCACGAGACAACAAGACCACGTGCTCCCACTGGCCAGGCGGTACGCGCAGTGGAAAGAAAAATGCAGCTTAGACAAATGGCTGGACACACTCATAAGAAAAGGCTATGCTCTCCAATTTGCTGCAAAGCCACCACCGTTCAGGGGGATCCTGAAAACAGTGTTATCGGATCCAAAACAAAACTCCTCCCTGCTGTCAGAAATTCAAGAAATGCTGATGAAGGGAGTGATCTCCAAGGTGGCAGAAGGAGAACAGAACAAAGGTTTTTATTCTCACTATTTTCTCATTCCCAAGAAGAAAGGGGGCTTGAGACCAGTTTTGGATTTGTGGATTTTCAACAAATCAATTATGGAGAGAGGTTTTTATATGCTGACAATAAAACAGCTGCTGAGGAATGCCCACCAGGGGGACTGGTTTACGTCCCTGGACTTGAAAGATGCTTACTGGCACGTCAGCATCATCCCTCAGCACAGGAAATACCTGAGGGTTTCCTTCCAAGGGAACCAGTCCGAGTTCAACAGACTTGTGAGTGAGGGTGAAACGTTTCTGCTAAAAAGAAACTGTCCAGATGAACTGATTGAGAATGAGCGGATTTGATACCTGGACTATTGAGAATTAACTTTCTTGTCTTCAACAGACTTGTTTTTGGGTATTCCCTCGCGCCCCGGACTTTCACAAAGTGTGTGGAAGCGGCGGTACGCCCACTTCGCTCAGCAGGGATGAGAATTATTTTTTATTTGGACGATTTACTCATTTTAAGCAAATCGAGAGAGGAGGCAGCAACACAGACCAGATTGTTAGCAGAGCACCTGCTAGACCTGGGGTTCACTGTGAACTGGATGAAAAGCTCAGTCATCCCAGCCCAATCCATTGTTTACCTCGGGGTAGAACTGGATTCACGCTCGATGAGAGCGCGCCTGTCAGAGCAGAGAACAATAGACCTGACAGCACAGCTAAAGTGCGTCCAACCGGGAAAGGTAGTGACAGCAGCAACAATTATGCGGCTATTAGGCCTGATGGCAGCCGCCCATGTTGTGATAAATATGGGTTTATTACACATGAGATCGATCCAGTGTTGGTTTGCCCGCCTGCACGTGGACCCGGTGCGCCAGAAGCAGAGGATGGTGCTGCTTCCCCCATCCGTGAAAACAGACCTACGTCACTGGGGAAACCCCCTCACGCTGAGGGAGGGTGTCTCCATGATCACACCTACGTCAAACATCCCAGTGTTCACGGACGCTTCCCTGATGGGATGGGGCAGGACGTGTCGGTCTCAATCAGTAGGAGGGAGGTGGCCAAACCACACTCACCTCCACATAAACGTTTTGGAGTTAATGGCAGTCCAGAAAGTGTTACAGCATTTTACTCCTCTGGTTCAACAACAGCATGTACTGGTGCACACCGACAACGAGGTGGCAGCCTCATACATCAATCGTCAAGGGGGATCTCGTTCAGCTCAGTTACTACACGTTGCCAGGCAACTGCTGCTTTGGGCTCATCAGAACCTGCTCTCATTGAAAGCAGTGTACATCCCTGGGGTGTTGAACATGAGAGCAGACATCATGGGGGCCGTGGTGTAGTGGTAATGGCAGTCGTCTCCCGATCGGAAAGTTGGCGGTTCGACTCCCGGGACCCGCACCATGTGTCGTTGTGTCCTTGGGCAAGACACTTAACCCTGAGTTGCTCCCGGTAGGACTGGAAAGCACCTTGCATGGTAGTCTGCCGCCACCGGTTTATGAATGTGTGTAGCATTCAATATATGTGTAGCACTTTGAGATTTTCAGTAATGAAAAGTGCGTTATAAATTGAATTAATTATTATTAATTATTATTATTATCATGTCGAGAGGAGGGCTGCGTCACGGGAACTGGGCCGATCTGGGCCAGGTTCGGTTGCGCAGAAATAGACCTTTTTATAGCTCAGAACAACGCGCAGTGTCCACTCTGGTTCTCACTGAACCCCAGGGACAATCCTCCTCTGGGGGTGGACGCTTTTGCGTACAGATGGTGGCCAGAAAAGAAGTTATATGCTTTTCCACCAGTACCACCCGTGCCACGGGTGCTGGAGCGAGTCCGGGAAGAGAAACTGTCACTCATCCTCATAGCTCAAGAGTACAAATATGCTCCTTGGCTCCCAGACCTGCAGCGGCTGGTAGTGTACAGTCCCCTGCAGCTAACGTGGAGAGAAGATGCACTCCTCCAAGCAGGGGGGGGGGGGATCAGGCACTTCCCAAAGATAGGCCAACGCCTCTGGGCCTGGAAGCTGAGCGGCACAGCCTAACAAGTTTAGGCCTCACCCCAGCTGTGGTTCAAACAATCCAGGATGCTCGAGCTTCATCCACGACAAGGCTTTATGTATCTAAGTGGGCAGCTTTTCAGCAGTGGTGCAGGGAAAAAGACATTGAAGCCATAGCATGTGACATTGGCTGTGTGTTATCATTTTTGCAACTACTGTTAGAGAGAGAATTAGCTTTCAGCACCATTAAGGTATACGTTACAGCTATTTCATCGTGTCACGAGGGGTTTGGTGACAGGACGTTATTCAATCATCCTCTGATGAAACATTTCCTGAAGGGCGTTAGACGCCGTAGACCCATGAAGCGTGACCTCACCCCCCCAGTGGGATTTGACCTTAGTTCTAGGCCAGGGGCGGCCCACCACTAGAGGGCGCTAGGGCGCCGCCCTTTTAGAACCTCTGTAACTCCACCATTTGAATACTTTTTTTTAATAAAAATGAAATAATAAAATAAAAATATTTCGAAATATATGCATATATGCACAGGTGTGCAATGGAGAGCGTCCTGCGCTCCAGCATCAACGTGTGGCATGGAGGCTGCATAGTTGCAGAGAGGAAAGCTCTACAGAGAGTGGTGAAGGCTGCACAGAGGTCTGTCGGAGTCAGTCTCCCCACCATCACAGACATTTACACCTCCAGATGCAGGAAAAGAGCCACTTGCATCATGAAAGACCTCACTCACCCAGCACACTCACTCTTTGCCCCACTCCCCTCAGGACGGAGGTTGAGGAGCATCAAATGTAGAACCACTAGACTGAGGAACAGCTTCTACCCTGAGGCTGTTAGACTCATGAATGAATAAATAAAAATAAAATAAAAATAAACACTGCAAAATATCACATCATGCTGATGCTGATCTGTTTTCTTGTTGCTGTGTTCATCTGTGACCATCTGCTCATACAGACTCATGTTCGTGCTGCTGTTTATAATGATGTTTTTCCACTATATTAGGGCTTAGTGTATTACTAGTTGATGTTTTTCTTAGTTAATTCTAGATGTTATTACTGTTTTTCTCTTGCATTTGTTGTTGGATGTAACTGGGACCCCGTGTACATAATCTCGTTTTCATCACATGTACCACATGCGGTGCAAATGACAATAAAGACTCTCTGACTCTGACTCTGATATATGTTTTTAGTTGTGTAGGATAAATATTTTATGAGTAATGATGAGTTATATTGTTTGTTTCAAAAAACGTTTTCTGATTGTGACGTACTTCCGGTCCTCTCTGGGCGCCTACAGCTAAACCATTGACTCTCGTTATCAGTTGCACATGCGCAGTTATGTCCCATCTTTACAAAACTATTGGAGTGTTCAGGGTGCAGTTTTTGCCGCCCTAGAGGCCTGGACTCATCGTGAACACTGCGTATCGACAGCGTGTTTCCGTCGTTTATTTTTTATTTTTTTTTATTTTTTTTGGGATTACAGAGACGTGCTGTGACTGAAGCAGGCTTGCTCAGGTACGTCTTAACTAACTTAAAGCCCTTTATTTAATATCTATTTGCATTTCTGACTGATATGCCTCTCAGATATTAGAAGGCTCTGTGAAAAAAGCCTTCAGCTGACTGCAAATGGGAAGTGATGATTTTGTTTTTTTCTTTGTTTGTTTGTTGGCATGCTAGTGCTAGCCGCCTGGTTATTGACTCTGATGGCTACATTTATTTAAATTTGCTTATAAAAAATTATCAAATATTAATAATTTTATATACTAAATAAATGTCACTGGTGGTGTTACTATTTCTTAACTCTGTATTGATCTGGAGAATGAAAACAAAGCCCTTTGCAAGTAACTAGCTCCTATTAACATTGATTTATTAAGTATTTGTACAGATAAAAATGTGCCATGGAAGTACCCTGATACATGCTCAATAATGCTCATGTTAAATAATGACGGTCAGTGTTATGACAGCCTGCAAACTCTCTTGTTCTACAAATTTTTTTTTTTCTTTCTTCTTTCGGCTTTATTCCCTGCGTTAGGGGTCGCCACAGCGAACTGGTCGCACGAAGATTTGGCAGTTGTTTTTACGCCGGATGCCCTTCCTGACACAACCACAGACCACCGAGCAACCACAGCCCTCTGTGTGGAGCAGAGAGCTGATATCTAGGGTTCCCGGGGGAGCAGATGGTGGGGGTTAAGGGCCTTGCTCAAGGGCCCAGAGTGGGGCAGATGAGGGTGGATACAAGTGTGACCGCTTCACTTATCCCACCCACATCTTTGATGTTGTCGGTACCGGGGCTTGAACCGGCGACCTTCCGATCACAAGCTCACCTTCTTAACCTTTGCGCCACCACTCCCCTCTCTTGTTCTACAAATAAAAAGCACAAATATAACTGTTATCCCTGTGTTTAGTGGGCTGGGCACCACAAGGTTAATAATAAAATAATCATATGTCTAATACTTATGTACTTATGTACTCTAATACTTAATACTAAGTCAGTCTTATTTATCGTATCACATTATATTATAACATTCATATATAATATCAAGTTGTTTTGTTTACTAGGTTGTTGAAATAACATAATCACAGTAAAATAGATCATTTTTCTTCCCCATAAATCAGTTATTTAAAATCTAATCTGGAATCATTCCTCCTTGTTAGACTTCAGTTGACCTGTTTAAGTTGGGCCCAAATTTGTTATTATCTTTTGATTTATTTTTCATTGAAATTTAATTATTTGTTAGTTTATTTTTGGAACTATTAAATTGAATTATTTGGTGGATTTTTGAACACCTTTGTCCTTATTTAAGTCTGGACCCTCACAATTCTATTTATATTATGAACTTGTATTACTAAAATAATTATAACAGAATATGATAGAAGTTGTCCAAAAATTGAAAAGTGGAAGCAGAACACTCCCATTCTCTTTTCACACTGATGCCTCAAACAAGGTGAAGATGAACCATGTTTTATTAATGATAGTTTTATACAAATGGATACACCTGATATATACAAATAAAAACATGAACAAACTTACTTTACAGTATACAAACATAATTATGCATACTTCTACACATGTTTAAAAAAATTTAACAGTTTATGGCGCCCCCATTAAAAAAATCACCAGCCGCCACTGTTCTAGGCGCTTTAACTAAAGCTCCTTTTGAACCTTTAGAGGAGGTGACAATGAAGTTTTTGTCCATTAAAACTAGGGGTTGAACGAGTACATAATTTTTAACCTCGACATTAACATAAAAAAACTCGAACGACGCTCGAGTAGCCGATGACGTCACAGTGTCTTACGATGCAAAATAAATAAATAAATATAAATGCCTAAAAACGTCTTTACAAAAAGAAAAAAAAGACCAACAAAGCATTGGGAGCATTTATTATGCTCCTATCATTTATCATACTGCACATAAGTCACAGGAAAAACAAAACTATTAGTTATATTAATAATATTAAAAGTGAAAGTATAAGGCGATGAAAACCGAAACTTAAAAAACAAATGGGGCCACAGCCACACCGTACCACCGCCTGCAGCTGTGCAATTTAGGTTTACTTTTAGAGATTGTGTTTATAGATTTTTGGTAGCTCTAGAGAGATGAATATTTGTTTTTTTTGTTTGTGAAACGAGAGAGAGGAAGCCGTTTCGGCCGTGTTATAATATGGGACCTGCATTGCAACACTGCCCTCTGCTGTCACAATCTACTACAAAGAAAGTCAACACGAAGTAGCGCATTTTATAAAATTATAAACTGTTTTACCTTTTTGACAAGACGGCCTGCTCCATTAACATCCGTGCGCACACAGGAATCCATTTTGTAGCGTCTACTAAAAGCTAAAAGCTACCCCGCGCGCTGTGAAATGTGAAATGTGACGTCACTACGGGTACCCGAGGTGGACAAAAAAGCCTCGATAGAAGTCAAAGCACTCGAGCTGTCGAAAACTCGGGTACTCTGTTAATGCACTAATTAAAACTGCTCTGTTATTAGCACTCATGTCTGCGAAAAGGGTGAGTGACTTAAGCTAGATTTATACTCGACGTGTCGCGCAGCGCGCGAGGGTGCGCGCGCCAAAAGTGATGCAATATCACCGTCCCCGCCCTTGCGCATAGACCCCGCACGTCGGTTTGGCGCGTGTCGCGCACCTCCGAATTTTTGAAACTCCGCAAGCCTAGTGCGCGCGCTGTGGGCGCTACTGAATTGATTGACAGGTTGGGTGGGGACCTCACCCGACAACCTTCACGCTCTTCACGCCAGAGCCTGCCGCTGTCTGCGCCGCTGTGGTCGTGGAGACGGTGTCGCGACGCATGGAGGAATGTTTTGTGACACAAATGTATTAAATTCTCCTTCTTTATCTGGACTTTTCTTTTGTTTTAGATTTTTTGCCAAAAGTCACGTGATCGCTTCCTCTTCCGCTCCATGTATTAAAACCGCAAGACACAATAATTGTTCTATTATGATTTGCTCCTCTGATAAAGACAACAGTTCAGCTCGCGAGCGGAAAGCCTTTTTTTGTTGTTGCGTGATTTCAAACAGTTCTTCTACGGTAGATTTCTTCTTCTACACCTTTCTTGCAACATATGCACAGGTTTTAGAGGGTACTGCCACCTGCTGGTCCGTAAAAGAACAGCACTTTGCCATGCGCCGCCGTGCGTCAACTATAAACACAGCGGCGACACTGTAAACGCATGAAGTCGCACGGTTCAGTGCGCGCGCAGCGCGCGCTCCAGCCTAAGGACCTAAGCGCGAGTATAACGAGGCCTTTATGTGCACTTTCTGTGGCTCCCTCTTGTTTACAAATTAAACCTGATGGCAGCTCTGCAACTTTGAGGCCTAACCCGCTTTCATACCAAAGTGCATCGACAGCAGTTTTATATCATGGACAATAACACTGAGTGGGTTCCATCTCCCTCCTCATGCATCAGAGGAGGAAGCTAGGTCACATTTATTGTGCCCGGTCAGAGCACTCAGATGTTATGTGGCACGCACAGTGGGTGTGCGTCACTCTCAAAATTTGTTTGTTCATTATAGGGACAATTCAGCTGGACGTGCTCTGTCCTCGCAGCGCCTCTCTCACTGGCTGTGTGAAGCCATAACAGAGGCCTACAAAGCTGCTGGAGAAGAACCTCCTATGACCCTGCGGGCACATTCCACGCGAGCAATGGCTTCCTCCACAGCTCTGCATGGTGGGATGTCAGTCAGTGACATCTGTTCAGCGGCGGCGTGGAGCTCGCCCTGTTCTTTCATCCGTTTCTATCTACGAGATGGTTCTACTTTTTCTATGACTCATTTAGTACTGGGAGTCCTGGTTAAGTAGTCGGAGAATACCTCCTGAAGTGTTTGGTTATCCCCACACCTGCTTAATG
This sequence comes from Garcialebias charrua, assembly GCA_038048925.1. Lineage (NCBI taxonomy): Eukaryota > Metazoa > Chordata > Actinopteri > Cyprinodontiformes > Rivulidae > Garcialebias > Garcialebias charrua. Next base: position 56,472 of record JBBPBX010003101.1, on the reverse strand, counting down.
GTAGACAGGAAGTGGAAAATGTTCACCATCAGTATCAGTGATTGTTTACTGTGGTTTTTGAATGTTGTTTTAACTGTTTTCTATACATAGTTCAAGTAACAGTTCAGTTTTTACCCTATTGAAGGGTGGCAACCAGAGAGTGTTCCTCTCTCTGACAATGTTGCAAGCACAAAAAAAACAAACAAAAAAACACACAATATCAATGTTGATGCATGCTGCATAGCAGCAGGGCATGCCTGGAGGCTGCATCAGAGGCCAGCAGGCCCTTCCTCCAGCCCACCACCTGCCCTCCCTCAATGCTCCCAGATACAGGGTATGTTTATGCATGAGGAAGGATGTGCTTAATTGTGATTGGGTGAGCAGACGTTGCACATTGGTTAGGATCCAGTGTGGCATAGACTATATCCTGCTACGCCCTTTATTCCAATATGCGGAGCTAAAGGGCGGAGCCTAATTACAAAATAGAACGTTGGTTACGTATTGTAACCCCAGATTCTATGAGTAATTAGCGTAGCCCTTTAGCTCTTGGGCCACTCTGTATCCTAAATGGCTGAATGATTGGCTATTTTGGAGGCAGAAACCCTGGTGTTGATGGGTAAAATTGACACGAGGGGTGGGCCCATCCGGTAGGTGGGCGTGGACTAAAAGGTTTTCAGTAGGACGCTGACACGAAGGGGGAGTATCCAATAGGCAGAGCTAAAGGGCTATGCTAATTACTCATAGAATCTGGGGTTACAATACGTAACCAACGTTTTTAGCTACTGTTCTTCTACTTTTAACATTTCATTAGCCTTTCAATTTTATTTAGCGTTTTGCATTCACTATACTTCTTTTAGCTTCTAGCGAGCTTGTTTTATATTTTAGCTAGCATGTGCTGCATTTAGATTTTAGCTATACTATATTTTAGCTAACATTTTACTGCTTTTAGCTAGAGTTTAAATACTTTCACTGCCCTTTTGATACTTTCTACTTCTAGCAACTGTTTTGCTACTGCTAGCTTTTTGCCATTTTTAGCCTTTAGCAAGTCTTTTGCTACTTTTAACTTCTAGCTAGTCTTTAGTTGCATTTAACTAACCTTTAGTTGCTTTTAGCTAGTGTGTAGCTATTTTTAATTAGCCTTTTGCTACTTTTAAATTCTAGTCTTTTCTCATTTGACTTTTATAGTTTTCGCTATCCACTATCTACTTGTAGCTTTTATCTAGTAATTTGCTTTGTTTACCTATCCTTTAGCTACTTTTGGTATTTTAGCTAATGTTCTGGGTATTTTAGCTTTAACAACTCAATTTCAGCTTTTTCAGGAGGTTTCAGCAAAGTCATTTTGCTCTCAGCATTCATGCTGCATTTTCATAGAAAATGTAATTTTCCTTCCAAAAAATCTGAGTCAGGTCATCTGGACAGATTCTTCTTGGTTGAAACGTTTCATCTTTCATCCGAGAGACTTCCTCAGTCTGAGGCCTGCCATAAACTCAGTCCTATAAATAGCACCTTCTCAAATTGGACAAACCAGTTTGCTGGAGACGAAGTCTTTCGTATGAAAGACGAAACGTTTCAACAAGAAGAATCTGTCCTGACAGCCTTTTTGGATATACTGTACAAAGTATTTACCTGGATGATTGAGCATGCTTCAGGACATTTTGAACCACTTTGGCCAGGTTTGCCTCAGGCTAGGTCTGGGAAGAGCAAGTGGCCATCAGGGTACTGACTATTGGACTGATGGTCCTCATTTTACTTGTGAAAAGCTGGTCTTGGATATCCCCCAGCAAACTGGTGTATCCACTTTGAGAAGGTGCTATTTATAGGACTGAGTTTGTGGCAGGCCTCAGACTGAAGAAGTCTTTTGGATGAAAGACAAAGCATTTCAATCAAGAAGAAGCTGTCCACATGACCTGACTGTACTTTTTTTATTTTTTATTTACAAGTACCTGGATGACTGAGCATGCATCCATCATTTTCTTGACTTGCTTGTCATTTGCAGGTGGCAGGGAGCTGACGTCCATGTCCATCAGTCTCTTTGCCAGAGGCGGAGGACACCCTGGACAGGTCAAAAGTCCATCAGTGGGATTTCTCTGGCTTGGATAAAATTTTTATTTTAAACTTAACAATTTGTTGTGGTGGCTCAATTGGTAGAGTTGTTTCCTCTCAGCGAGAAGGTCAACAAATTAAATCCGTCTGGGGCCCTTTCTGGGTGGAGTTTGTATGTTCTCTATGTGCATGCGTGTGTTTTCTCCCACATATCAAAAACATGCATGTTAGACTGCTTGGTAAATGTAAATTGTCCCTAAGTGAGAGTGAGAGAGTGAATGATTGTCTCATTTGTCTCTATGTGTCCTTGTGATGGACTGGAGACGTGTTCAGGGTTTCCCCTGCCTCTTGCACAGTGACTGCTGGACATGGGCACCAGTGACCCCACAACTCACAAAGGAAGAAGTGGGTCAAGATAATGAATGGATTTAATTTGTTGTGGTTTGTCTACATTCAGGGATAAAACGATTATCAGAGAGAAAAGTAGAGAATAAAACTACTTCCACTCATTCAATATAATAATTTTTAATTGCACAACAAAGACTGTCCGCTGCAGCCAGGGTGTTTACAAATGTTTTGGACTGAGCCTCCGCAGTTAATGAAAGTTTAATGGGCTGCTGCTGATGCATATACTTCCATCTTCTGGGTTTTCATCATGAGGCGTGTTGATTTTGATGTGGTAATGCAAACTATCCCTATTATGCAACTCGGATGCATAATTACAATGAACAGGCTGATATAAACTGTCTACAGGGGTCATTAAAGCAGTTATGAAAGCAGGCTGCCAAGCAGATTAAAGACAAATTAAAACTGTAATAAATTAAAAGAGCGTTATCACTTTTGCTTTTAATTAGATGTCAGACTCGTGAGATTTGATGTTTTTGCACTTGAATGAATATTCACAAACCCCAAATACAACTTTTCATGTTATAAATTTTAGTTTAAAGACATAAAAGTGAACCCTTTTGTCAGCTTGTCTTTGCTTTCCTTCTTCATCACATTTAGTTTCTGGTTGTTTGAGCTCTGTGCTGTTGCCTGACAAAATCACTTCATTCATTCATTCATTCATTCAACCTTTATTTAGTCAGGTAAATCTTATTGAACCTCATGGGCTCATTTACGAAAGCGACCTGCTAAAACTAAAGAACGATGAACAGCAATGGTAGAATTTCCTTAAACAATAAACAGTAAACAAACAATAAACAATAGAAAAACAAAAGAGAGAAAAAAACAAAAGAAAGAAATACTTTTTTTTTTGACACTTCAACATGTCATTTTTAAAAGCTTTCTGAATAAAAAAGACAAACATGAATCCCTCTCCCACAAAACAACCACAATACCAGCTTCATTTCATGCCTTTTATGTGTTCCAGAAGAACAGAGGTGAAATCGATGATCAGAGGTTCGAGCATTTACAGCTGAATCAGCACATTTGAAGGTCTCACTGCAAACTGTAAATGAAACTGGGAGGGCTGGTGTCATTGTGGTGGGTGGAGATGAGAATGGGGTTTATTCGCTAATCCCCATTCATGATCTGATTAGGGAAAACCTTTTTATTTTATTTTATCATATTAAGCTCTTTAAAATAAACACCCATAATTTTGTTCCTTATTGTCAAAAAATTTAAAATCTCAGTTTTCCAGTGGAGCCTTCTTCTTAATAAACTATTCTAATATCTCCAGTGTAATTCTTCCTCAAATAAATGATGCCAGTTCTCGCATTTTTGAAGACCGTGTAAAGTGAATTTCAACATTTTCTTCAATAAACATTATAAATGTCATAATTGTAATCTTGTAAATGAGTAAAAAGTCTCAAAATTGTAGCTCAATTAATTTTGGAGTTATAGAGCAAACTGTGTATAAACATATTTCTATTTCAGGATTTTTTAGGCGTGTTTTAAACGGGACCGCGTTTCGTCACGCGGTCCTCATTAGTATAGCCCCACCCCCTGCAGCTCCAGCCGTATAAATTCGCCTCGGTGGAGCCGTTCACTCGCGAATCGCAGATAGCATCAGATAGCAATAGCATAGATATTTTGTTCATTGTTAGCTAGCTAATCAATTATGCCTCGTTCGTGCATCTTCCCTGGATGTCGCAATGGTCAGGGCACCCGTACAAATCATAACATGTTTTTATACTGCGTCGTTTTATGCTGAGTATCTGTAATGCCTGGTTGGGACAATGGTTAGAGCGCTTGCCTTCCGTCCCAAAGCCCACGGGTTCAAATCCCGCATGGTGCAACTCTTTTTTTTTTTTTTATTCATTCCAGATTAAAAACACACAAGAAAACTATTTACAAAAACAGCGTAACTCTTGGAAAAAGTAGCTGCTGTTACAGACAGAACTCGGATAAAAACAGAGCAGGTTTACTGGCTCTGCTGTCTGCCTCTCCACTGTGGGACACGAGCAGGACGAGCGCAGCTGCCTGAAACCACGCCCACGCACTGACACGCCCCTAGCGTTCCAGACCAAGGCAAAATCATGTTTTTTCATGATTTTTGAGACTTAATTTTATAAGGTAAACAATGTTTTTAATCAGTCAGATTTAAATGGGTGATTAATAACACATATTTATGCCATGTGACAAACTAAAAACACACATTTAATTTCACTTTACACGGTCTTTAAGAGGATCTGTGGGTTTTTTTGTGTTTTCTTGTGTAATCTGTTCAGTCATCCTTCATGTTGACAGCCCCTGCTGCACCTGCTCCTCATTGTCCTTCCCCAGGTGTTCATCATCATGTCTCGTTTGTGTCCCTGTAAGTTCTGCATCTTTGTATTCCCTTGCCGTTTGTGGATTGTGCTCTCCAGCTGTCATGTTACGTCTTCCTCTGTGTATCCGTGCTCGTGTGGTCGTATGAGTTTTTGCTGCAACGTCAGCTTTTTGTTTCTTCAAACCAATATGAAGTCTTTGTTTTATTCTTGAGTTCCTCGAGTCCTATCTGCATTTAGGTTCAACGCAAAGTGCAGATCGTGACACATTACATTTTTTTCTAGTAAAACTTCAACTTCAGATACCGGGTAGTCACTATCTTCATTTTAGATTAAAAAAGTGATATTGTGGATACCTGCAACTGAAAGATCAAAAGACACTGATGGTAATAGGATAATAATTCTGTCATACTGGAAGAGTGATGTCTAACACATCTGAAATATTCATAGTGGATGTAAAGAAAGTTATTTTTGTATCTGAAATGTTCATTTCGACTTTAAAAAACTGAAATCTGTTAGAAATCTGATAAATGTATACCTGCACTAAATGCAACAAGAAGAAGAAAACAGAATTCATGAGACATGTAGGAACTCAAATCTCAGATTTTTAGTAACAGTTCCGACTCTGAAAACCTTAAATCATATATTTCACAAGTAAGAATGCCATTTGCATGTGTATTTAATGTCACAATTTCATTTCACCACACTGTATATTTGACGTGGGCAGCATGGTGGCGCAGTTGGTTGAGCTACTGCCTCTCAGTGAGCAGGTCGCCCTAGTTCAAATCCCAGTCGGGGGGCCTTTCTCATGGAGTTTCCATGTTCTCTCTGTGCATGCGTGGGTTTTCTCCGGGTACTCCAGTTTCCTCCCACAGACCAAAAACATACATGTTAGACTGATTGGTAAATCTAAATTGTCTCTAGGTGTGAGTGAGAGAGTGAATGGTTTTCTATATGTCCCTGTGATGGACTGGAGATCTGTTCAGGGTGTCCCCCGCCTCTTGCACATCAGTGATTGCTGAACATGGGCACCAGTGTCCCCTGTGACCCAAAAAGGAAGAAGTGGATGAAAATAATGTACTGTATGTGTGTTTGACGTGAAAAAACTGGAACAAACTCTCAGGGATTGTCAGGATGTGCAGCAGAACTGCTGTCATAGTCCTACAGAACTTCACTGACCTACACAAGGTGAGGTCAGTGAACAAGGCCAGGCTGATTCTGGCAGATCCCGATCATCCACTCCATGGTGAGTTCAGGGTGATGCAGGTATCTGCTGCCCAGATGTAGGCTGAACAGACTAAAAAACTCATTAATTTATCAGGTAAATTAATGAGTCCTCGAGGCTCAATGCGATTAACCTGTCTAAACAAAGGTTGAATGAATAAATCCCTGCAGTGATCAGGCTTCTCAACAAACTGATGAATACTGTACCGTTGTTTTAATGTCATAACGTCTTGTCTAGTATGGGTGTTTTTTTTTGCGTCTACTGACTGAAACAAATTGTCCCTTGGGGATAATGAAGATTCTTGGACTTGCATATCCTGATAGTGGTAGCTTTAAAAGTTATTAAATATAGCAGATGGGTTTAATTTTATGATACAACAACCTGCCATATTTGAATAGATTCATTTTTATATTCGTGATATTTTTGCTTTGTTGTTGTTTTGAGTCAGCTAGCTTGACAAAAAGCATTTTCAGCTCATTTCTTTTAGCTTTGTATCTAAATGTATCTGAGTTTGGAGAATCAGCAAACCTTTGTTCATGTCTCCAATTCTTCTTTACTGAATTAGAAAGGCATCCCATAAGGACTGCTAATAAAAAAAGTAATCTTTTCTGTATATTCCCACAAAGAGATTTTATTTTATTTTATTTATCCTGCAAGCATGGAAGAAGTACTTACAGACACTCAGAAGACAGTTGCAGGTATAACTGCACATCCTCAGGCTCACATATTAAAATGTGATATAAAAATCTACGGTACTACAAAAAAAATGAATTATAACCTCTTCCTTCTGTAAATACCCAAAAGAACTGCTATGAAAGCATGGATATAGCACCCCGATATAGTCTCTATGTTGCAGTGATCTTAAAATCTGTGCTTAAAGCAGCTTTACTTCTGTGACCTTCAGCTCTTTGCTGTAATTGACACTGATGTTAAACATTCCTCACAGGAGAGAAGGCATTAAGTGGTGTGATGCCGGGGCTCAGACAGCACAGAGAGACAAATTTGATTATTTTGTCGAAATTCTCCTTCAGGGTTATCCGTTTAACTGTTGTCAATAAGTTTCAGCAAATCACACTGATCTCAGATCAGGCCCAGAGGGGTCCTGTTTTAACTTTTAAGGTGACATGTGATGTCTTTGGGTTTGACAGATAACCTTTTTTTTTTTTTAAACAGCGGATTCTATCAACAGTTTGTTTATCGTGTATATATTTTAGTTTTATGAACAAAATCTAAATCTAAATTTCTGGTAACAATGGCTGTTTGAAAAAAAATCTAATGGATATAGTAAAACCCTGGTAATTATGCAAAGTTTCAGTTTAGATTGATGGCACGGTGGTGCAGTGGTTAGAAATGTCACCTCTCGAGACAATTGCAGGATCACCGTCTGTCCAGTGGCTTTTCTATGTGGAGTTTACATGTTTGGGTTTTTTCTAGGTACCCAAGTGTCCTCCAACAGATCAAAAACATGCATGTTAGGTTCATTAGTAACTATGAATTGTCCCTAGGTGTGAATGAAAGAGTGAAAAATTGTTTCTCTGTGTCCCCCGTCTCGCACAAAGTGTCTGCTGGAGACAGCCGCCAGCCTTTGACCCTGAAAGGAGAGGCAGGTAAAAGAAATGGATGGATCGTATAGTTCAGATCTTTTGACGTAAGATTCTATGGAAATGTAATTACTAATCAGTATCTTACTTGTTGTAGATAATTTATTTGAATGATCTCAGCTTGGAGAAATCATACGTTTGCGGTAGGTTCTAACCCAGAATGCAGACAAACAAAAAGCTAAAACTTTTATTTAAACAAAGCATTAAAGGCTGGTATGGAAACAAAAATTACAAACTTGAGAAGAACACAAGGAGGAAAATCAAGAAGGAGAACAAGGAGGACAGGACTTGTGGCATCATGCTCTGCTGATGTGTGGAGGAGAACACACAGAACGAATGGAAAAGGGCTGACGAGGAAGTGGAGACACCTGGGCTGAAAACTACCTGGGAACAGATGAGAGTGGGCGTGGCAGGCTGATTGAAGTGAGAGAGTATTGCAAGTGAGGCCGTGCCTCCCCTGTCATCATGGAAAAAAAAGAAAAAATGTAAATTGAAAAAAAAAGAAGTAATTATTGTATTTATCCTTTGATTTGTATTATAAACTTATTTTACTTAAAACTAAACCAGTTTTAAGTTATTTTTTATTCAAAATCACCAATTTTTCTTATTTTTCTTTAAATACTGTACTGAGAAGAGACGTTCGTGAGGCACCAGCTGCTTCACTTCAACAGCCGATTGTGCAATCTCTCAGCTGGCTGTGCAGTTCCTGCACATTTTATGTCGCTATTAAAATGTCCAAATACTTTTACTATATAAACTAAATTTCTATAGTTTAGCTGGTGAATATTCACTCAGTGAATGATGGAGCAAACGAACACAGGGAAGCTGAAATACAAAAACACAAGGGAGGAAGCTAACCACAGGAATCACAAAGCATTTAGATTTAAATATGTATTTAGAAGATTAATGTGCCATTATTTAACGGTCTATTTGTAAGAAAAGTGAACCATTTTGTAATGGTATAGTACAGACTATTAAACCTGGGTAATAATTATTAGCCAGTGACAAAATATTTAAAGAGGAACTTGCATGCTGCCCATTAAACTAAACCTTTTTAAAGTCAACAAAGTTCATGCTCAATCATCCAGGTACCAAATCTAATAATTCTCAGTCGGGTCATCTGGACAGTTTCTTTTTTATAGAAACATTTTACCCTCTATCTGGAGCATCATCAGTCAGAGGAGTTCCAGCAAACTGTTTTCCCATCAAGCAGTACACTCCTTAAGTGGACCAACCAGTTTGCTGGAGCTAAGAGGGTTTCTGGGGGCCGTCCTGTCCCTCGTCGACTCCTCCCAGGCAGGCAGCCACAGCCAAAGTAGTTCAAGGCATCAAAGTTCATGCTCAATCATCCAGGTACCAAATCCAAGTCTTACTTATTCCTGCGAGGTCATGTTCTGCCTTTTTTTCCAAACAAGCTGTAAGTAAGAGTCCTGGGGCAACACAGACCATAGCAGTAAGATAAGCAGGAACGTTTTGGAACATCTTAGAAGAACATGTGCAATAAATAACTTTCATCAAGTATGATTTCCAAATATTTAAAGGTGCAGTCTGCAGTTTCTGTAGTGCAGTCTGTAAGTTTTCTAAAAACATAGTTTTAACATATTTCTTCAGTCTGTCACTATCTCCTGACAGACTGATGTTAGACAAAGTAATCTTTGAAAAAACTATAGTCCCCTTGCTTCTCCAGGTGTTACTAAAAGCATTTCTAAAAAGCCACAGTGACCCGCCGTTAACCAGCCAATAAAAACAGAGTTTTTAACCAGCCAATAAAAACAGAGCTTGAATTTGAATTTCAGCAGAGCAAGGGGGGCAGAGCCATATATGGCTCTGAGAGGGAGGGATCAAAATGCTTTGCCTGTTGAAATTTTTTCTAAGCGCTGCGTTCTACAAAACTTTTATGGACAGAATTTCTAGGCGCAGCCAAGGTGTTGAGAGGATCCGTTTTGGTGGCCTTAGAATCTCTTCTCTGTTTTTTGCAGATGATGTGGTCCTACTGGCTTCATCAGTTCGTGATTTACAACTTTCACTGGAGCGGTTTGCAGCCGAGTGTGATGCGGCCGGGATGAGGATCAGTTCCTCCAAATCCGAGGCCATGGTCTTGAGCCGGAAAAGGGTAGCATGCCCTCTCCGGGTCGGGGAGGAGGTCCTGCCCCAAGTGGAGGAGTTTAAGTATCTCGGGATCTTGTTCACGAATGAGGGAAAACTGGAGCGTGAGATCGATAGGCGGATAGGTGCAGCGTCCGCAGTGAAGCGGGCGCTGTACCGGTCTGTCGTGGTGAAGAGAGAGCTGAGTCAAAAGGCAAAGCTCTCAATTTACCGATCGATCTACGTTCCCACCCTCATCTATGGTCATGAGCTTTGGGTTATGACCGAAAGAACAAGATCTCGGATACAAGCGGCTGAAATGAGTTTTCTCCGCAGGGTGGCTGGACTCTCCCTTAGAGATAGGGTGAGAAGCTCAGTCATCCGGGAGGGACTCGGAGTAGAGCCGCTGCTTCTCCACATCGAGAGGAGCCAGTTGAGGTGGCTCGGGCATCTGGTTAGGATGCCTCCTGGACGCCTCCCTGGTGAGGTGTTCCGGGCATGTCCCACCGGGAGGAGACCCAGAGGAAGACCCAGGACACGCTGGAGGGACTATGTTTCTCGGCTGGCCTGGGAACGCCTTGGGATTCCCCCAGAGGAGCTGCTCCAAGTGGCTGGGGAGAGGGAAGTCTGGGCCTCCCTACTTAGGCTGCTACCCCCGCGACCCGACCCCGGATAAGCGGAAGAAAATGGATGGATGGATGGATGGATGGATGGATGCGTTCTACAGAAACTGCAGACTGCACCTTTAATCTTAGGACGTGGCCTCTTCAGTTTTCATTCACTTACAGATTGTTTGCTAGAGATGTAGTGAAGTAACAATTAGTAAACATGTCTAAGCTCTGTTTAACAGGTCCAAACAGTTTGACTACCGTAATTTCCAGACTATTGAGCGCAGCCAAATATAAGCCATGCCCACTATATTAAAAATAAATAATTTTATACTTATGTAGACCACACTTGTCTATAAGCTGCAGGTGTCCATGAGATATTTTCACAGAAAGATTTTTTGATCTTTTAGTTAAATATGTGTCGGTAACATACACAAATATGTATAGTACTTTTTTTTTCTTAACAGTGCCTGAAAAAAGAGTGGAAAGAAAGAGGAAAAAAGAAAGCCTACCGGGAAGTCATTGATGGCTAACTTCAACAAAAATCCCCCCACCCCTCCTTACTGTGACCTGTTTGATAATTAGGGTTCAGCATTTTTTAAAACCTTTATTTGTGCAGGTAGTCTCACTGAGTCACAAGGACTCTCCCCCCCCAAGAGAGACGTGTATTGGGCAGCTCTGTGAGTGCCCGGGTGTGACGAGGCTAAATGTTTTTGGTGGCATGAAACTCGTTAGCCTATTTAAAAAAAATCCACAAATTAGCCGCAGCATTGTATAAGGCGTGGTGTTCAAAGCCTGTAAAAAAGTAGTGGCTTATAGTCCAGAAATTACGGTATTTTCTCTGCTGCCAAATAGCTCTGGTGCTTACAAAGAACAATAAGAAGCAGATCCTCAAGCTAGAACCACAACCTTAACAAAATGTCACAGAATAAAATGAATGACCAATTATTAGCAAACCAAGTGGAAGTGATCACAGATATTTTATTAGACAACCATCAAAGTGTGTCAGTAGTTGGGAGAGACAAACACAAAATGTGTATGATCCATGGATCAAAGCTCAGTGGGGCTTTCATGCAGCTCTCGCTGTTCTCAGTGTGAGCAGGTCCTGCTGTAAATGGGTGTGATGTTGCAGTCATGAGTTGACCTGAGTGCAGACCACGTGAACAGAGTTGTCTCTTTGCCACCTCCGAGCTTCTAAATACAGTAGTGCTTTAATTAAAGGCTTAGCTGTCCTTGAAGGAATGCATAGCACCCATTTTATGCCAGAGATTTATAAGAGGAGACTGTTATATGAGTAAGTCAGGCTCGTTTCCGGTGAGAGTTGGACTCCGCCAAGGTTGCCCTTTGTCACCGATTCTGTTTATAACTTTTATGGACAGAATTTCTAGGCGCAGCCAAGGTGTTGAGAGGATCCGTTTTGGTGGCCTTAGAATCGCTTCTCTGTTTTTTGCAGATGATGTGGTCCTATTGGCTTCATCAGCTCGTGATCTACAGCTTTCGCTGGAGCGGTTTGCAGCTGAATGTGATGCGGCCGGGATGAGGATCAGTTCCTCCAAATCCGAGGCCATGGTCTTGAGCCGGAAAAGGGTAGCATGCCTTCTCCGGGTCGGGGAGGAGGTCCTGCCCCAAGTGGAGGAGTTTAAGTATCTCGGGGTCTTGTTCACGAATGAGGGAAAACTGGAGCGTGAGATCGATAGGCGGATAGGTGCAGCGTCCGCAGTGAAGCGGGCGCTGTACCGGTCTGTCGTGGTGAAGAGAGAGCTGAGTCAAAAGGCAAAGCTCTCAATTTACCGATCGATCTACGTTCCCACCCTCATCTATGGTCATGAGCTTTGGGTTATGACCGAAAGAACGAGATCTCGGATACAAGCGGCTGAAATGAGTTTTCTCCGCAGGGTGTCTGGACTCTCCCTTAGAGATAGGGTGAGAAGCTCAGTCATCCGGGAGGGACTCGGAGTAGAGCCGCTGCTTCTCCACATCGAGAGGAGCCAGTTGAGGTGGCTCGGGCATCTGGTTAGGATGCCTCCTGGACGCCTCCCTGGTGAGGTGTTCCGGGCATGTCCCACCGGGAGGAGACCCAGAGGAAGACCCAGGATACGCTGGAGGGACTATGTTTCTCGGCTGGCCTGGGAACGCCTTGGGATTCCCCCAGAGGAGCTGCTCCAAGTGGCTGGGGAGAGGGAAGTCTGGGCCTCCCTACTTAGGCTGCTACCCCCGCGACCCGACCCCGGATAAGCGGAAGAAGATGGATGGATGGATGGATGTTATATGAGTTTGGGCCAAACCTCAATGATATAACAACCAATCTCATGTATGTAATATTAAAATAGCTCCCGAGGTCTGTTAGCACCTGAATTGTGAAGATGACTCTCAGTTACACTGCCACAGCAAATGTGTAATTAATATCAGTGAATTTGACAAAGTTACAGTCATTATGGGGTTGGCTAAAATCGATGTGGGGGTCATCTTGAATTTATTTGACTCCAAAAATTAGAGTTATGGATGTTTGTGTGAATATCACTTTCTGATATTTATTCAAGCTTTAGAATATTTGCAAAACTAACAGAGTTATTGTCGTATGATGTCCATCTTGAATTGGGTTGACTACATTTTTACTTCTTTTTTTAAAAATTAATTCCCATTTAATTTTCTCTGAAAATTTCAATTATATCTGTCCACTGGTTCATAAAATATTTTACTAACAAAAAGAGTTGACTCCATCAGGTAATGGCAAAGTTAGAGAAACAGATTGTGTGTCAACGCTTGTAGCATATGTTGTAAATTACTCTTTGCTACTGACACAAAATATTGCCCCAATATATATATATATATATATATATATATATAAATCTGCCTGGGTTGTAGCTATTTATGTATTTGCTGAGGTTGCTTGGCTGTGGCCGCCATCTTGAATGAGTGTGATTCCAAACAGTAATCATGTTTAGAAATATCTTCAATGATTTCTGTCTGAGATATTCATTAAAACCTATGGAGTAGATTTAGAGATATTTAACTAACAGACAAACAAATGTACACACACAGACAGAAAAACACGATATCCCTTTCAACTTTGGGCCATAAAGATTTATGAGTGAGGAGACAGAACCACTCAAAAAGCGTCATATGTGAAGGAATTCACACACCATGTTTAAAGCCCAGCTGCAGTAAAATTCCTCAGTTCATTGCTTCAGTGGCTGCAGAAGTTGGTGTCAGACAAACTTTCTCCTCGGAGAGAATCTATGACTCTGCAGAGCTCCGTCGCCCTGCTGCTCATAAACACAAAGCATGCGAAACTGGAAGTGATCATCCTATAATTCACATTAAAGACTGAGTCTATTGATGGCTTCAGATGAGCACAGACTGCTTGGATGCACACTACTCCATCTGCCTTTACAGTTTTATGCTCGGACCAGTTATTATTTCACCCCGTTTGAGGCGGACTGCAGTAACAAATATCTGTAACCAGTCATGTAGGCATGAGAAGCACAGACAGATTTATGAAACAGTGTTCCCATTTCACTTGGAGCCACCGGAGTTTCTGCACTTCTGGTTTCTGGGACATGATTGAATTTGTGCAGACTTTGCCGCACATAAAGGTCAGTGGTTTCTGTGTAAACAACTTCACGTAAACATGTTTGTTTTGCTCACAGATCGGAGTTTCTCATTCTTTTGATTTTCAAACTGGTCAATTATATGTTTCTTTTAGGTGAAGAGTGTGCATGAAGGGGAAACAAAAAAGTAAACGGACATGAGAAAAGATGTCAGTAGCTCTCATAACTATTATGATTACTGGAGGCTATTAGACTCAGGGGCGCAGACAGGACTTGGGAACTCGAGAAAAAAACTAAATCATTAAAGAAAAATAAAGAGTTGTCATGGCAGCAAGGTAACTTACAGAGTGATAGTAGTCATCAAAATACAGGTAAACTCTGAGAGGAACACAAGGGCATAATTACAATATGCCATAGGGAGCATATGCACAATATGCTACAAGAAGCATAATCACAATATGCTACAAGAAGTCTAATCACAAGATGATATAGGAAGCATATTCACAATATGCTACAGAAAGCATATTCACAATATGCTATGGGAAACATAATCCTGATATGCTACGGGAAGCATAATCACAATATGCTACAAAAAGTCTAATCACAATATGATATAGGAAGCATAATAACGATATGCTACGGGAAGCATATTCACGATATGCTATGGGAAACATAATCCTGATATGCTATGGGAAGCATAATCACGATACTGTATGCTACAAAAAGTCTAATCACGAAGGAAGCATAATCACAATATACTACAGGAAGCATATTCACAATATGCTACAAGAAGCATATTAATAATATAATAAATAATAATAAACTTTATTTGTATAGCACCTTCCTACAATGCCTTGCATTGACCAAGGTGCTTAACAGGACAGAAAATATAAAAATCGGTACAATAAATCAGTGAAAATATAATAAAAGTAACAGCAATAAAATGAGGCAATGGAAATAAAAAGCTACATACTAAAATACCAAAGTAATAAAAGTTACACACTGAAAGCTTTTTTGAACAAGTGGGTCTTCAGTCTGGTTTTGAACAGAGTCAGATCAGAGGTGGCACGCAGCTCAAGGGGGAGGCTGTTCCAGGCTTTTGGGCCGGCAACAGAAAAGGACCGGTCTCCCCATTGTTTGTACCTTGAGCGAGGCACCTCCAGCAGGTGTTGACTGGCAGATCGTAAAGCTCTGCCGGGCTGGTGGACTTTCAAAAGTTCTGAGATGTAGAGAGGTGCAAGTCCATTCAGAGCTTTGAAGACAAACAGCAACAGTTTGAACTGTATCCTGAACTGAACCGGGAGCCAGTGTAAAGAGGACAGGACAGGAGTGATGTGTTCATATTTCCGTGTGTTGGTCAAAAAGCGGGCGGCAGAGTTCTGTACAAGCTGTAAACGGGAGATGGAGGATTGATTAATACCAACATACAAAGCATTACAATAATCAAGTCTGGAGGTCACAAAGGCATGGATGGCCTTCTCCAGATCACTACGGCTGAGGAGTGACTTTACTTTAGAGAGCAGACGGAGCTGAAAGAAGCTGGTTTTGACAACAGAACTGATCTGTTTATCAAACTTTAAGTTGGAGTCAAGCTGCACTCCAAGATTTCTGACCACCGGGTTGAAGTGGGGGAGGGGAAAACCAAAACTGGGACTGGGAAGGATGTTGCTGGTGTCACCGGGTGCACCAAATAAAATGCATTCAGTTTTATCTGTGTTTAGGTGGAGGAAGTTTTGAGAGAGCCAGTGCTTAATGTCATTTAAGCAGTTGACAAGAGTGTTTGAACTGAGTGAGGGGTTGGGAGTGACTGGCAGATAGATTTGTAAATCGTCTGCATACATGTGAAAAGACAGGTTATGACGTGTGATGATTGATCCTAATGGCAGCATGTAAAGAGAGAAGAGGACTGGCCCCAGAATGGATCCCTGTGGTACGCCAGAGGTCAGAGGGGTTGATGAAGAGGAGGACAGATCACCTATCATGACAGAAAAAGTTCTCCCAGTTAGGTAAGATCTGAACCACTCAAGCACAGCTCCCTGGAGGCC
>JBBPBX010003101.1:19131-29596 GCA_038048925.1 Garcialebias charrua | reverse complement strand
ATATATATATATATATACAGGTAGTCCCCGACTTACGAGCGAGTTCCGTACTTATGAGTTGCTCGTAAACCGAAAATTCGTAATTCGGGACTACCTTTTTTTTTATATATATACCGCACGAGCACGTACATGTGCGGTAATGAACAGTTACCAAGCATTTCAACTATCCTAACACTTTAAAATACTTTAAAATACAGTATTAATAAAAAATATAAAAAATTAATTTCTTACTTTGAGCTGAGCTGTTTGCCTCCCTCCGCTGTGTTACGTCCGAGCTCCCAGGCTTCCTGTAGCACCATGCAGTCCAAACCCTTTACAGGAAGGACTGTTAGTATGCTATCTTCATACATTTGGAGCCAGAAAAAAGTTTTAATAAGTTTTAATAACTTACCAAAAGCCGTCTGCTAGCGCCGCCATTAGCAGCACCTGTTAGCATTAGCCCCACCGAGTCAGCAGTTACGGGCAGTCCAGTTTAGCTGCAGCTTCAAAAAGGCTGTCGGCTTTGTTATTCCAAGTTAGCTGGGTGTCCCCCGATATCTTCTGCTTCCAGTCTGACATCGAGGCGAGCTCCAGGAACCTCTGATCGCACAAAGCCGGCTGTCTGCTGCAGCTCTGGTGCTGGGGTCCGCTTTAGCATGTTAGCTCATACCATGAGCTGCTGGTCTCGCGCGGCGCTGTGGGAGCGATCAGCGGAGCGCTCAGCGGAGCGTCGCGGATCGCGGCTGCTGCTCCAGTCCTGAGACATTCACAGAGTTCAGGGAGTGTTTCCAGTTAATTTATCCGTATGAGGCATCCTCTTATGGGAGAAACAGTCTTCCAAAACCGAGTGCCGAGACTGGAACTAATGAATGTAAAATGGCGGAGGCGGTATTTGCGGATCCTGGTTCCCGCAGGAAGTTGTTCAAAAAAGCATAAAATTATTTTTAAAAAAAATAATAATAATGATACTTTACGTATTTATAAAGCCATTTAAAACAACCACAGCTGCAACAAAGTGCTGTACACATGAAATTAAGAACATTTAAACACAAAAAAAAAAATAAAAAATTTTTTTTTCATATTTTTATTAATTATGATAATCTCGTAAAGTCGGACGCTCGTAGGTCAGGGCGCTCGTAAGTCGGGGACCACCTGTATATATATATATAATATATAATTTAAATTTGTAANCAGTCCAAACCCTTTAGAGGAAGGGCTGTTAGTATGCTATCTTCATACATTTGGAGCCAGAAAAAAGTTTTAATAAGTTTTAATAACTTACTAAAAGCCGTCTGCTAGCGCCGCCATTAGCAGCACCTGTTAGCATTAGCCCCACCGAGTCAGCAGTTACGGGCAGTCCAGTTTAGCTGCAGCTTCAAAAAGGCTGTCGGCTTTGTTATTCCAAGTTAGCTGGGTGTCCCCCGATATCTTCTGCTTCCAGTCTGACATCGAGGCGAGCTCCAGGAACCTCTGATCGCACAAAGCCGGCTGTCTGCTGCAGCTCTGGTGCTGGGGTCCGCTTTAGCATGTTAGCTCATACCATGAGCTGCTGGTCTCGCGCGGCGCTGTGGGAGCGATCAGCGGAGCGCTCAGCGGAGCGATCGCGGCTGCTGCTCCAGTCCTGAGACATTCACAGAGTTCAGGGAGTGTTTCCAGTTAATTTATCCGTATGAGGCATCCTCTTATGGGAGAAACAGTCTTCCAAAACCGAGTGCCGAGACTGGAACTAATGAATGTAAAATGGCGGAGGCGGTATTTGCGGATCCTGGTTCCCGCAGGAAGTTGTTCAAAAAAGCATAAAATTATTTTTAAAAATAATAATAATGATACTTTACGTATTTATAAAGCCATTTAAAACAACCACAGCTGCAACAAAGTGCTGTACACATGAAATTAAGAACATTTAAACACAAAAAAAAAAAAAATAATAAATTTTTTTTTTCATATTTTTATTAATTATGATAATCTCGTAAAGTCGGACGCTCGTAGGTCAGGGCGCTCGTAAGTCGGGGACCACCTGTATATATATATATATATATATATACATATATATATATATATATATATATATATATACATATATATATACACTACACTTTTTAGATAATTATTTGTACAAAAGGTATATATACCTTTTGTACAAATAAATATCTAAAAAGTGTAGTGTGCATTTTTATTTTTAAATCCACTGGTGGCTGAAGGTGATAATGGATGGCTATCATGTATATTGTATACCCCATTGATTACATTTTGGCAACAAAAGTGCCACATCTAAAATAGAATAATAAAGCTGTTAAAATGTACATTTTTTTCTCCTGTTTACCACAATGACATTACAAAAATGAGAGGCCAAATAATTCTCACACAAACTTTTCTTCTTCACCCAAAGATGGACTTTACTACTACTGTACAGTACTGAAAGTACTTTAAAAGGACTATGTTAAGATCTTGAACAAGAAAACTCTACACACAGAACTGTCAGTGTATGGGACAAGTTCAGAGGTCAGAAGCCCCAATGGAGGACACTGTTCAAACCTCCAACAAAACAACAGATTGGCGATCTTCAATGGAGGATCCTTCATGGCACCAAACTTTTTTTTGTTCGTCATCAATCCTGAAGTTTTAAATGCGTATCCTGTTTGCAGTTTGTCTGAGAGTGATTTTCATGTTTTTACAGATTGTGCATAACTGACAGCTCTGTTAAATCTAATGACAAGGATTTTTAGCATTATTGACACAGTTTTCACTAAATCTGTTTTTATTAATGGAGTACATAACAGCAAAGCCATTAAGTTTGAATACCAAACTTTAAACTTTTTAGTGGCCAAAGCAAACATGTCTATTTACTTGTCTCGCAGAGACAGACTGCAGGCTGGACCCCGATTTGATGCCGTGGCTCTGTGGAAGTGCAACGTCAAGGCCAGACTGCCGTTGGAGTTTTGCTTCCACAGAGACACTGGACACCTGGAGAATTTTGTGAAACTGTGGGGATTTAAGAAGGTTTTATGCACCATGTCTGATCAGGGAGAAATACAATACAAGCTCCTCATGTAAATATTTTATTTTAAGCTTGTCCTGATCAGTGGTGGGCAGTGATGGCATAGTTACATTGAAAAAGTAACTTAGTTAAGTTACTGATTAGTCCTTGGGAAAAGTAACTTAGTTAAGTTACTGATTACTTGATTTGGAAAGTAACTAAGTTAGATTACTAAGTTACTTTATTAGTTACTTTCAGCAGCCGCTGACAAGAACCCTCTGTCACAATACATAAAAAATTTAAATGTTTTAATAAAATAATTACTAATAAATATTCAAAAAACAAAATACAGTAGTCTTTCTTGACTTCACTAAACAAATAATATTTTTACAAAAAAGACTTATAAAATGTTTATTTTGAAAATGTGTCAAGTAAACAATACGTTTGTATGAAAATAAATAAAAGCATGAGCCACTGGCCAAAAGGATGGTCCAGCACAGAAGATCAACATCATCAGGTCAGGACTCTGTGGTCTACACTCATCTCCAGGTCAGAGGTCACTCTTTCAGGGATGAAGATGTTCACATCCTTGATAGAGAGGAACGATGGTTTGAGAGAGGAGTAAAGGAGGCCATCTTTGTGAAAAGAAACCATCCATCATTAAACAGAGGTGGAGGCCTCCGGGTTCAACTGTCCCCCTCTTACAATGCTGTTATTGCTAGTATCACTCAGCCCTCTGTGAATAGCAAACAACCATCAGGGTGCTGCTAACTATCCATTGTTAGGCTGATGGTCCGTGAGCAGCTGGTTTCAGCTGTCAGCAGCAAACTGGTTCATCCACTGTGAGAGGGTGCTACAGTATTTATAAGATTGAGATGAATACAGCATCTCAGACTGAGGAAGTCTTTTGGACAAAAGATAAAACGTTTCTACAATTTTTTTTGTTCTGTTTTGTTTTTTGAATGTCCAGAGGACCAGACTTAGCATTTTTAGATTTTTCTACCTGGATTATTGAGCATGCATCAGGGTCATCATCACACGCTTCTTAGCTGCAGGTGGATGTCCCTCAAGAGGAAAAAGACAGCTGCTTCCTCTGTCTCAGACTGGAAATAACACAAACAGGTAAAAAAATAAAAATAGTTAATAAGATTATCATTTTAAATTAAAAAGGTTAATTATTAATAAAAGAACAATACCTCTTCTTGTGGTTGGATCTCTCGGTCATCATCAGGGCAGGGATTTATTCAGCTCCAGGACTTGTTGACATCAGTTTTTTCATAAAGTGATTAACTTTTTGGCTGGTGTTGACATGATGGACGTGATGGAAGACGTTTTAGAGACGCTCAGTTAATTTAAAGCCTGCACAGCAACAACAACATTTCAGACGTAGATCCAGAGCTTTAAAATGTCCTACAGTTTGTGTTATTGACTGATCTGACCTACCTGAAGGCTGTTTTAATGCTGCTGCTGCTCTGTTAGCAGTGTTTACAAGCTGCTCCTCGTTCACGTTCGGATCACGTCGTTAAGTCCGTTCAAGTTAGACGTGTTGTCTGCTGCAGATCCAGTCTCCGTGAAACAAAGTCCACACACCGTTTTGGATGTGCGCTCGTGTTTTTAACAAGTCACAACGTTCCCAAACAAACAGGAGACCGCAGCGAGATGCTAAACCTAGCTTAATGCTAACGTGTGCTACAAGACACCGGGCGGTCGCATAGACTGACGTCACTCCTGTCTTTTTTTTTATCGCTCCCCCCGAGACGCATTGGCGAAATAAAATTAAATTACAGTACTACAGAAAATGACAAATAACTAAGTAACGCACAATAATTTGGAGAAAGTAACTTTAATCTGATTACTGCAGTTTGAAAAGCAACGCGTTAGATTACTAGTTACTGAAAAAAGTGGTCCGACCAGAGTAACGCGTTACTTTGTAACGCGTTACTGACATCACTGGTGGTGGGATGTAACTAAGTTTGAATACTTTGTTACTGTACAAGTACATTTTTCATGTATCTGTACTTTACTTAAGTAGAATTGAATGTGGATACTTTTACTTTTACTCCACTACATTTTACATGAAGTATCTGTACTTTCCACTACACTACATTTCTAAAATGTGTTGAGTTACAAGTTACATTCATGTTGCAGCTTTATGATTTGTTGTTAGTTTGAAAGTAACGGATGTCGAGAGGGGAGTTGGTCCATTGAATCACTGCAAAGTGGGCAGGTAACATTAGACCTGCCTTCAAGAAGAACTGGGCTAGTGACGTATAATCTAGTATATACGTCATTGAGCTGGGAGCATGCACTAACATACCCAAAATGGATTCCACCACAGAGCCAGAACATACACAACACCCATGGCCTTATTGAAATATTATTGAAATATTATTGAAAGACTATTGAAATATTATTGAAAGACTGTTCAGTACAGCAGGACAGATTCTCTCTCCCAAATGAGACAGACTGGACTCAATTTTTTTGAAAACCAACTTCTTCTGAACTTGAACAAGAAATTCTTGCTGCAATATTAAATTGTGTCAGTTCATGGGATGTTAGGAGACAAGAAATGTGAGACTGTTGGTGGGGGAGGGGGAGCCATGGGAGGGGACGGGTGGACTCAGCCTGGGTGTCTTCTTGCCTGGCTGTGGCCACGGTCTGGTGCTTGACTGGGGTCTGGGCTGTTGGGGGCTGTGGCTGGGGAGGTGTATATTGAGGGCTCTCACATGGGTGGCTCTGTGCTATTGGCCCGGGGATGTCTGGGCTCGTTGGATATGTACCCTCCCTTGCGTGGGGTATTCCTGTTGTGGGTGTTGCTGTGGGTGGACTGGTTGGTTCCTTTGTGGGGGTGGGGTTGCGCTCTCTGTCTCTGTGGTGCATTATCTGTTGCTGTTCGGGCACTCCTGGCTGATGCTGCGTTCCAGTTGTCCTCGGAGGTCGTAATTACGAGCTTCCGAGCAGTAAAAATCAACTGGAACGCCCCCTCAGGTCGTAATTACAACTCGTGGACTCGGTCTCGCTGCACCGTACCCGAGTTCGCCGAGATCATCGTTTCAAAATGGCTGCTCCTCGCATCAACAGTGAGTGAAAGAGTTACTTTTTACTCTTTTTCGCTGTTCTTTGTGGTTTACTCAGCCGTAACTTCACATTAACGCATTCAGGCACTGTAGTTCTTTACAGTAACGATAATGATATGTTTAAACAGCCGCTGTGCGTCGACAACGGCTCGCTAAACGGCTGTGAGGCGGCATTGTTGTTGTTTAGCACAGTACTCGTTTTAGCTGTTCAGCGTTCATTTTTTATCATTAACTCAGTAACACATGTCGTACTTTACAGTGATTATTATACAATAAGTCGCCTAATAATTAGAGGGTGTTTCTAAGCGGTTTGTGTTTTCTAAAGAACGTGATTGTTGTCGTGTTGATGATGTAGCTGCGTAGGAGGCCTGCAACATGTTGTTTTTTGTTCACCTTTACATGTGTTTTTAGCTAGTAAACTAATGTTTTGCACCATAAACTGTTTTTAAAAGGTCTATCAAGATTTATCTTGGCTTGTCAGGGTGGGAATCCAGTTTAACAGAATCAATTATTTTGTTTAAAAAAAATGCAAAACTTGAAACCCAAACCATCCTGTCAATCCACAGCTGTGTGTGTCTGTGTGTGTGTGTGTTGGGGGTGTGTGTGTGTGTGTGTGTGAGAGAGTGAAAATCGACCTTATTTATAATTATTATTGTGGGTTAGTTTTGTGAGTTACTGCCATCTGTGATGATTTGTTGTTAACCATGTGTATATTTCTTTGCAGTTTGTCGACATGGAGATGAACATGTTCCTGGACCCGAGCAGACAAACCCGTTTCCCTGGTCCCTTGTTCCAGAGGAATGGTGACTCCTTGACATATTTTATGGATGAAAATTGAACTGTACAAGTCCAGTTACTGCAACTCAACGACTCTACAGCAGGTTACCTGTGCCTTGTCATATGTTATTAAAAACAATTTGAAATAACAAATGCACAAATTCTTGTCTTACTTCACAATAAGTGTGGTTTTTCAGTAGAATAAAGGAAAGCAGGTAATGAAAAGAAACTACTTAGAATGAAAGTAAATTCAGTGTAAAAGAGGAACACCTCTGGTATTCAAACACGACAATTTGTCATGATGCACTGCAGTTTTTCATCAATATTTTTGGAAACCGATGTACTTGCAGAGAAACTAGTGCTCTCATGTTCTCATCGGGCAGAGTTTTAAAATTACTACATAGACATGTTTTATTTAAGCACTGACTTTTAAGCAGGTGTTATTGTTGTGGGAAACTAAGTTTTGCAGCTGGTTTTTGAAGCTGTAAAATGTGTGTACTGTTTACCTATACCAGCTTATGTTTTTGGCGTGGTTTATCCACACAGATATAAATGACAGCGAGAGAGTGGCATGTCAGATAAACACATTTAATCAAAACAGCACTATAACAACACTAGAACATTTTTTGACAAGTTATGACAAGCTAATACAAGTACAGCATCCACACATCACAGTAACGAGTAAGTCATTTTCATCCTGCCTTGGACAGCCGTTTGGGTGATCCTGGCACACTGGTGAAGCCCCAATGCAGAAGGCAGGCTGCCATGATGACAATCATCACCACAGCATCAATTCGTTAGGCCAGGGGATGAAGGTGTGTCCCATTGTGCAAAATGGCCTTCAGTACTTCCATGATGATCCTGTGTGCTGAGGACTGCGAGACCAAATTTGTCAGACATCTCCCTGAAGCTGTTCTGGTTGGCCATGTACCACAGGAACATCAGGACCTTCTTTTCTACAGGGACTGGTGCTGCACCTTGACAGTGCTCCTTCCTCCTGCAGCTGCATCATTACAGATGTGAACTGGGTCTTGTTGACTCTGAAATGACGCACAAACTTGTTGTCATCCATGTTCAGCATCACCTCCCATAGTCTTCATGATTATTCCATGTGTCCGTAGGTTTGTGTGTATCAGCAGCATCCTAAAATACAAAGAAATTAAATTGTTTTGTTACTATGGACCATATGAGTCTGAAATAAAGTTTTGATTGATTGAAGTTTAATAACAATTTTAACAATAAACCGTAAAAACGTCTGCTAATGGATTGAGGTAGTAAAAAGAAAAGAAAAACAATGTTCAGCACTTTCTGACTTTATTTATCTAATGATAACTTCTGTACTGCTGCTATAATCCTAAAAGAGATCGAATTAAAACTATAAAGTAGATGTAAGAGCCTCAAGACCATAATTAACAAAAATAAGCTTATTTATAAATAAATAAAAACTACTGGTTAAAACAACATACCTGGTTAACATTTCAAGAGCCTCAGAATTGCTTTTCAACTTCGCTGCTGGTCTGGAAACCTTTTTATAATCCAACAAAGCAAGAACAACAACAGCTTCGTAGCGGGCGTCCATCTTGTTTTCGTCATCGTGCCGACAAGCTAACTGGAACGCATTTAACTCGGTGATGACGTCATTCCAGGTTGGTAATTTCGACCTCCGAGGCAACTGGAACGCAGCATGATTGTCCTTGTGGGAGTTTGGTGGCTTCCTTGGTTGGGGGGTTGGGTGTTGGACTGGGGATCGGGTTGGGGGGTCTGGATGGTTTCGGGCCGGGGTGGGGTTGGATTGCTGGCCCTTCTTCTGGTCGGTCCTCAGGGCTATGTGACGGTCTGTGGCCTTGGTCCCTGATGGTGCGGCAGCCACCTGCTCCTAGGTGTCTGTATGGTAGCCTCCCTCGTCCCTCCCCTGGTATATCTCAGAAAATGGGGGTGCATATTGGGGTCAGTGGGGGAGCTGGCCCCCTGGGAGGGCATTGCCACCTCAGTTCTTCCTCCCCATCCCAACATCTTCCTCTGCCCACTCTATCACGCCACCAGTCAGACAGGGCCTTGGGGTTCAGGTACACTACTGAGCTGCTGGGAGAATCCTCCATCTCCATGGTTCGTGGAGTCCTGGGCCCCAATTTTATTATACAACCTAGACACTTACTTATAACATTCTCACAACACATGCATATATAGGGTCTGGAGGGGGCACATGGTGGCATATAGGTGGTGGGATGTTTTATCATTCTCACCTCCGGGACATGTGCCCACTCTCATTTGTAGCATGTAGACCAGACCTGCTCATTACGTCGATCGCGATCGACCGGTCGATCGCGGAGGCATTACTGGTCGATCGCAGCGTGACATTATTATTATTTTTTTTTTTCCCGCAGCGTGACATTAAAAAAATTGTCAGCCAATCAAACATCCCGTTACTTGATTGACATACAGGGCAACCAATCAGATGACAACTGAATCTTGAGTTGTATCCTCCCATCACTTGATTGACATACACGGCAGCCAATCAGATGAGAGCTTTAGGTCATGCTCATGCAGCTTCTGAAAACAACGGCGCGAAGGTGGAACGCGGCGAAACATATCAAGCTAAAACAATCAGATTTCGGACTGTTCATGGAAAATACGACATGGACTTCCCACCCAAAAGCCAGGTGAGAAAGAGAAAGGTGGAGGAACTAAAATCCCTGTTCGGACAGCAGCAACTTCAAAGCGAAACGCCCCCACCATCTTCCGGGTGAGTGACGCTGTGATGTTTCTCTGCACGCTAAAACATACTGGTTGGGAGTTGATGTGGCTTTATTATTAAAATCATACGAGACACTGTTCATACAGCATAACCTCCTTGACTACTCTCCGTTCTCTGCACGTTTCCCTGTCCCGCAGCGCGAGCGTTTGCAAAACACACTTTCGCGCTGCGTTCAGGGACAGTCTGTAAAATACACCGCTGTAAATCTCCGTACCAAAAGAGCCATTTTTATGCCTTCCTTCACTAAATTAAACGTGTCCGGAGCCATAACAACCTGCTACAACTGTGGTTATCAACTGGTGGCCGGTGGACCACTTTAGATTTGCTGGAGTTTTTTTTAGAGATGACATTATAAAGTTTAAAAAATCTAATGATTTTTTAACATTTATTAAAGTAAAAGACCAGATTCTTATAAAGAAATGGGTGGGGATCAGTTTCTACCATCTTTTTTTAAAATAAAATTAAAAAAATCTATATTGCTGTCACCATCACCCCATTTGATGACCTGACCCCTGGTGACCCCTGATTTATTACATGTGTTGTGCAATATTGGCTTATTCAGTTATGCAAGGTACATCAACATAGGTACATTGTACATAAAAAGAATCCTTAATACATTTGAAGATAATTATATGTTTTGCATTTTTGTATTGGGTAGATCTTTTTGACTTGTTTTTTTTATAAGTAGCTCGCATGCTGAAAAAGTGTGAGCACCCCTGATGTAGACATTTAGGGTTCTGAACAAGCACTGCCTGCTCTCAGGGGAGGGGGTGGGTTTGTGCTAGTCGCCACCTCATTCCCCCCATTTTAAAAACACTTTATAACAACATGCATCAACACTTTATTTGAGTGGGAGGAGGAACGAGTAGGGTCTTTCCATTCATTATTTATATATATATA
>JBBPBX010003100.1:74874-84960 GCA_038048925.1 Garcialebias charrua | reverse complement strand
CTTATAAACAAAAATACAAATTTGAAAAATGTTAATGTTATGAATAGTAAGAATCTGTACATTCTTAAATAAAGGAGTGAAGGACAATGATAATCTGATCGAGTTGCACTCTTTCACCAATCCAACCTATTACCCATCAGCTTTTGGGTGTTTGTGTAAATCCAGTCAATTTGGTCTACTGCCTGTTCATTAACACACAGTTTACTATAAGCAAATGGTGAACAAACAGTGTTTGTGAGTATATATATGTTTCATTAAATTCTGAAGTCTAATTTTCCTCTGTGTCGTGAAAGTGCAATGGGTCAGCTCTGCCTAGCTCTTCACAAGACATAAAAAAAGGAATAGAAACAGAGTCTGAGAAAAAAAAAATCCACTACCTTGTTTCCCACAGCCTCTGTTTAGGTCACCACAACCATGTCTGCTACACTCTGCACACGTGCACTCATAGCAGAAAGGGTCAGGACTGGAACCACTTAAGAAGCCTTGCAAGAGCATGACAGTGAAGCTCTGAAAATTGAGTGGAGTGAGGTGTAAAGTTCAGCTGCATTGCTATAGAGCAGACAGCCACGAGAGCTGCTTGAGAAAGATGGCATCAAGAGAAGCGAGGGATTACATTAGAGGAGATAGTGATTATAGTAGTGTACTATAAGTGCTGCACTTGTTATGATCAAAGCTGCTATTAGTGCTCTTGTAGTGAGGATCAAATTAGGCTCAGTGTGTATCATAAGAACATGTGGAGGAGCTGTTGAGCATAAAGAAAAATCCAAATGTCAAAGTAGACTTTTATCCTTATTTTTGGTTGTTTTCTTTTTTGTCTGTGAGTGGGAAGACGTAGGCATGGCTCTTGTGCAAGATAGCTTTGGCAGGATAAGTTGATGTTTTGAGATTATTGTATCTTGAGGCAGCCACCTTGACCACCCTGCTTAGATTCATGCTGTTATGCTCATAAAACTTCAATATTTTCTGATAAATTATTCCCACCAGGGTCTAATGCACAAACATCGCCCTGCAAACAACTCCTGTTCTGTCTAATCAAGCTTATTAAAGGACAAATGACTATGGTGACACCCGCATAGCTAAAATAACTGCACAAAGATGTGCAGTCTTTGAGTCTTTCAGGAAAGTGTTTTGCTGTGCCCAGTCCTGTCTGGTTTTTATCGAAGGTGACCTCTTGTCTTCTGGTTGTTGACAGCACTGAGACCGATCTGTCCCCGTTTGATTAGGACTGATTACATCATTCAGGTGCAGATGGGTTGTTTATTCCAGCAGCTGTCCTCATCAGACACACCAGACTGAACCTCCACATTAATGACCCCCGAGAAGTCATGAGGGGGCCAGTGGATGAAGAATGAAGAATGCAGATTTAATACATGGGTAAAAGCATGACAGAGATTAAACTGATGACAGACGTGTGTATTTGAATCCACTTAATGGAGTCTTAAATATCTGCTTGGCTGTCAGATGGACTGATAACGTGTTTTAGGATTTTACTGATTCTAATCGTCTGTCAAAGTTTTCTGTAACGTCAGAAAAACATCATGAACCACTGTACAGATTTTAATAAAACTAATAGATCCATATGTCTACAACTGATTAACTTGTGAAGTCAATCCCATTCAAGATGGCTGCTACAGCCAGTTGACCTTAGTAAACACAGCCATGGTCATCTTTACAAATATTAAATATAGTGTGGTAGTGGCTGAGCATTTAGAGCACTTCAAATTGTCGTCCTCGAATGGGAGGGTTGGGGGTTCAATTCCACTAGCAGTCACATGCTGAAGTGTCCCTTTACAAGACACTGAACTTGTCATTGTCTCTGATGTGTGTTCCATCTGTGTATGAATGTGATCTAAAAGTATTGATTAGTCTTTGTAGAGATGTAGTAGAGCTCTGTATGAATGTGTGTGGAGGTAAATGAGGACACATATTGTGTTGTGTATGAAGCTTTGAGTATCTTGATTAGATAGAAAGGCTCTTTATAAGTATAGTCATTTTACAATTCAGATTGCACAATATCCATCCATTATCTTCCGCTTGTACCGAAGTCGGGTCGCAGGTGCAGCAGTTTGAGCAGGGAGACCCAAACATCTCTTTCCACAGCCACCTCTTCCAGCTCTTCTGGAAGGATTCCAAGGCATTTCCAGGCCAACTAAGAGATATAGTCTCTCCAGAGTGTCATGGGTCTTTCCCGGGGTCTCCTCCCAGTCGGACATGCCCTAAGCACCTCCCTAGGCACCCAGGGGGGATCCTTACCAGATGCCCGAACCACCTCAACTGGCTCCTCTTGATGTGGAGGAGTAGCGGTTCTACTCTGAGTCTTTTCCGGTTAACGGAACTGCTCACCCTATCTCTAATGCCTGTTACCCACTGCCCCCTTTGTCGAGCGGCCGAAGCGGCCAGTTTACATTCAAAGTCTATGGAGGAGACGCGTGGAGTCACGGCGAACAAGGAAGCGGCGCGATTCAAGTGATCGAAGCGGCGCGGGGGCAGCCTGCACACGCACGCGCGCGTCGCCGTCGAGCCGCCGACGTCCCAAATGTTGATCTCTGGCGGCTCGACGCATCCGGCAAACAGTCGGGAGAGCCTCGCTATCTGATTACACAACCACAACGGGACTTTTTTCGGACTTTTTAAACTCACCGGATCGAGCCTCCAGGAATTGGAACCAAACTCCGGTAAGAAACGTGGCATTTTTACAGTTGCTGCTGACAGGCTGCTGTCCTCTCCAGTGTAGATCACCCCAAACATAAAAAAAAGTTTTAATCTCATCGAAGACCGTCGGAGGTGCAGTTAAAACAACAACTGAACCCGGAAAACAAGCCAGAGACCCCTCCCTCTGCTACCCCCTAGTGTACGTCATCAGACGGTGTTCAGTGGTTCAGTGGGACCGTGACCAGCGGCCAAAAGGGGACGGCAGGCGCGTTTCGAGTTGTGCAGTGGGTAACCGGCATAAGGGAGAGTCCAGCTACCCTGTGGAGGAAATTAATTTCAACCGCCTGTATCTAATAACATTTGTTTGAAGAGAAGACAGGCTGTAGGCAACCCAATTTGCCCTGTTGCCATGCACACAGCTGGATATCTCATCGACTTGGAAGACTTGATGACGTGTCTATCTCTGCTGTCATCTGTGGATTTTAAGGACGCATATATAATTGGTTCCTGCTTTTTGGATTCGGCTGGTTCCTGGTCTATCAACACACAAGGAAGTTGTCGGCAGTAAATCTGGACCGGGTCAGGCTGCCTGCCTTACATGATGGCTTGGTTCATGTCTCGAGAACCCAGACTTTTGGCTGAATGAAATAGATTGCTGGGATTTTCTCAGGGATGGTATGGTCATTTTAATTTGGACATTTCGGAAGAGAGTGGACTGACACAGACTGAAGGTAGATGTCATTAAATTTCTGCCTGTCTCCAAAACAATCGTGTTTATCTGAAATTCGGTTCCCTGACTGGCCTTGACAGGCCGTCTTATCTCAACCCTTCTGGAGAAGTTTTGTAAACCTGACGCTGCCTCCCTCCCCTCCCAACCAATCTACTGAGGAATTCCACTGACTTTTCAGATGAGCCCAGCTGAATAAACATTCTGTCATCATTTCAGGACTCTGGATTCGCCTCTGGCCGTCCTCGCTCCATTCTTCCCTCACTCGTGAACAAAACTCCAAGATACTTGAACTCCTTCCACTTGAGGCAGAACCTCCCTCTTGCCCATCAACTAAATCTGCTAGCAAAATATCTCATGAGCCAATGTGTGGGATTTATTTGAGAAGCATGGTGGTTAGCACTTTTGCTTCACAGCAAGAAATGGGTTTCCTCCGGCCCGGGTACTCCAGTTTCCTCCCACAGACCAAAAACATGGATGTTAGTCTGAGTGCTAACTCTAAATCAGGGGTCACCAACCTTTTCGAAACTGAGAGCTACTTCGTGGGTACGGAGTCATACAAAGGGCACCAGTTTGATAAACTCTTCGGAAATAACAAAGCGTAAATTGAAAAAAATGTATAATAAACTTATTTTTAAGAACATTTTTTCTAGATGTTATTACTGCTTTTCTCTTACATTTTGTTGGATGTAACTGGAACCCTGTGTACATAATCTCGTTTCATCACATGTACCACATGCGGTGCAAATGACAATAAAGATTCTCTGACTCTGATTTTTAAGATAGACATTTTAAAATATATATAAATACAAAAAAAGAATAACAACTGAATAAAATGAAAATTTAAATACAGCTTAGTAGTGAGTTGTGCTATTTTTAGAACAGGTCCGAGGGCACCTCAAATGGTCCTTGGGGGCACCCGGGTGCCCGCGGGCACCGTGTTGGTGACCCCTGCTCTAAATTGTCTCTAAGTGTGAGTGAGTGAATTGTTGTTTGTCTTGTTTGTCTCTGTCAGTCCTTGTGAGGGACTTGCAACTCTTGCACAGTGACTGCTGGATATGGGTACCAGTGACCCCAGCGACCCGAAAAAGGAAGAAGTGGGTAAAGATAATGGATGGATGGATGGATGGATGAATGGATGAATGAATGGATCTCATTAGGATTTGCCTGGTTAAATAAAGGTTAATGGCAGAAAGCAACTATTGGATATACCGGTACATCTATAAAAGGCAAATGGGCTGCACTTGTATAACACACATCTATCTTATCAAGATACACAAAGCCCTTTCCACTACAATCTGTGCCCTCATTTACCCATTCATACAGCACTCTACTAGATCTATACAAAGACGAATCAGTGCTTTATCACATTCATACACTGATGGTTATAACTGAATACCTTTAGGAGTCAACCCAATTCATGTTGTCCACCACAATTACTAATCAAACTTAGCCAACCCAAAAATGGCTTAAACCAAGTCTGTTGGCTATAAATTGAGCTAGAATTTTATCTGGTAGTAGCTGAGGCTCATTCTCAACACATATTCTGAGCACTATCACATTTTGCAAGATCTCACAAAATCCCATGAGATTGTGCGTAATGTCTTAAAATGTTTGATTACCGGTATAACTTTGTTCCACATAAGATTCATCCATTTCCATAACTTTGTGCAAAACAAACAAACAAAGAATTCCCAAAACTTTGTGAAACTCCCATTATTACTCTATGACATAATCCCAACAAACCTCTCTTTTCTTTTTAAACCAAACAGACATGTTTCCCACCTTGTTAGATCATCACGATCAGTTGGTTAATATACTGACCAAAGCCTCACAGATGAGTTTGCTCATCAGACTATGCACTCATTTTGATCAGATAAACCAGTTTCATTGGCTACCTCTGTTTGAAAATGTTAAATTTAGGATGACAATGCTGATCATTTTTTCATTTACCACTGCTGCTTTGGATAATAACAAACTGGGGACATACATTTGGTAAAATAAAGTGCTTTACACTAGCAATTAAGTTTTAGGCAAATATTTGACTATGAATGAAAAGAAGACCAGGAGAATGTGTTAGGGATGGAGGTGAGTTACTATCACACTAAATGTTAGCCCAGTTGTGGCAACTCTTGTGTTTTCTATGGATAGTTAGTTTTGGCAGCAAATTTTAATTGAACTGACTCCAAAATCTATTTAGTTATAGATATACATACAGTGAATGTTTTTTGAAAGTTTCATTAAAAATCTGTCCCGAGATTCATGAAATATTTTGCTAACAGACAGACTGAATTGACTCCAGTTGGTAATTACAAAGTTTTAAAAACAGATCTTGTGTGATCAGTTCAGGCACCAAATTTAAGTTGGAAATGACTCTCAGCTGCTAAAACATCAACATTTAGTTCAGTCGGTGTAAGGCTGGTTGTGTTTTTGCTATTTTTGTGTTGGCTAACGTCAGTTAGCTGGGGCAGCCATCTTGAATGGATTTGAATGTGAAAGTTAAAACAATGTACAGGTAGTCCTCGACTTACGGCAGTCTCGACTTACGACGATTTGACGTTACGCACGCGCTCCCATTGAAAAGCATTGTTCGAAACAAAACTTAGGGGAGCTTGAAACTTACAGGAGAGAAGGGGGAGCTGGAAATGAAACTTAGGGGAGCTTGAAAATACAGGAGGGGGTTTCCACTGACGCGCTCAGTGGAAACTTACAGAGCAGGCATACCTCTGGACCGTGCGTGGAAATACAGGAGGAGCGGAGGACAGCTGAGCAACGAGCTAACATGCTAACATATGCTGCTGTAAACGCTGTGGACCTCGTGAAGCAAGCTGCAGAGCTCGGTGGTGCACGAGCTAACATGCTAACAGACGGAGGAAGAAATGACAAGCTCCCAGTAAGAAATTAACTCTTTTTTTCCTTCATTACTCCTAAATGTTTGTGTTTTTTGATAATTATGTAGGGTAATGTGTTAGGATAGGCTAAGTGCTTGGTAAAAATACAGTATTGTACGTATGAGGTGCTTGGATGTATGAGGTGCCCTTTGGATGTATGAGGTGCATGTATGAGATGCCATTTGGACGTATTTTCGACTTATGGCGATTTTCGTGTTACGAAGAACGGAACTTGTTCGTAAGTCGGGGACTACCTGTATATCTACTGATTATTTTCAGAGTTGCATTAAAGTGCGCAGACATGCACAAACATTATTGTTACTGAAGACTAAAAGGACAAAAATGTAAAAACAAGAGCCAGTGGTGCCCAACCCTGGTCCTTGAGGAACACCGTCCTGCACTTTTTAGTTGTTTTCCAGCTTTGACACCTGATTTGAATGAACGGGTGATTAGCAGGTTTCTGCAGAACTTGATGAAGTAATTAAATCAGTGAATCAGGTGTGTTGGAGCAAGAAAACAACTAAAACATGTAGGGCGGTGTTCCTCAAGGACCAGGGTTGGGAAACCACTGGTTTAGACCGTTAAACACAACTTAGGTTTAGGTCAGACAGTGAGAAGTTGTGGAAAATGTCTTAGAAACATTAAATGTAATTTGTGCAATGTTACACTGCTGTATCTGCATATTTCTGCACAAAATGGACCTGATGAAAAGCAGTTCCTCCTGCTTTATCTCACCCTCCCTCTGTCCTCTCTTCATTTGTCACATTAGTCTTTGCATGCATGTGCACCCACGCTGCATCTCTCCCTGGTGACACTTCAGCTCAGCAGCAAGCAGCTCACATTCTTCCTAATAAAAAAAGCAGCCGTACGAAACATGCCTGAACATCTGATACGGAGGAGAAACATGCAACATTAGGAGTGTTGCGTTTGTGGTCACAGGGTAGGCGCTCTCTGTTGCACAGAGAAAGAGTCTCTGGAAAATGAAGGTGCAGACTCTCTCTCCTCCTCCACCTAACTCAGAAGGGCTCCATCTCTCTGAGTCTCTCTGATCTTGGAGTCACAAAACACCTGCTGCCTGCCTTCAGACGAGCACAGTGGAAGAGCAGGAGGGGGGACGCAGCAGTCAAGCAGCCAAGAGTCTGGGTGTGACAGCAACACAGAGACAGACATAGGCTTCAGAGGAAATACACAGTGTCGGAATGAGAGGATGACATGAAAAACATGAGGGGAACAAGATGAAACCAAGGCAGCAGGAGATGCTTACACTACTGAAAGGATGATGAACGCCTGTAAGCAGGTGCAGATTAGCCGTGTGGGACTTTATGCTCCTCTCGTATAATGACTTGTTGGCATTTAAACCTGTGAGAAAACAGCTGGATCTCTTTTATGGGTTATTTGTAGACATCATAGCCCTAAAATCAACATCTGTATGCTCCATTTTATCTTTGTCTTTTTAACACCTGCTCACTTCCTAACATTTATTGCCCTCCTCGAAGATCTTCTTCTTCTTCTTTCGGCTTTTCCCTTTTCAGGTGTCGCCACAGCGAGTCATCCTCCTCCACCTCACTCTGTCCTCTGCATCCTCTGTCCTCACTCCAACTACCTCCATGTCCTCTCTATTGCCCTCCTCGAAGATGTAAGGCCAATAATGTTTTTGTCTTGTGTTAGCAAAATGGACACATTTTAATCAAACTCTCACAAAGTGGTCATTGGACTGATCTCATCTACTAGAAGTGATTAACTTTTGGAATAAGTCCAGTTTAATCTGGTTGCCACAGCTAAGCAACCTAAAAGGAATGATTATAAATGAGCCAATTTTACAGATATTGAGCTAATATTTGGTCTGGTAGTAGCTGAGAGTCATCCTCAGCTTATTTTCCAGAGGTTTTTAAAACATTGCTAAAAACTTTTTGGGTAAACCTTTATCTGTTGGCAAAATAACTCACTGAATGGATATTACTTGAACTGTCTGACAGTAATATTTGGATGCACATCTGCAACTATTACAAATTGCATTTATTCTAAGAAAACCACAGCAATTAGAATGTTTATGTTTGTTTATGTTTATTAAATTTGTTCTTTTTTTTTTACAAAAGAAACAATACAAGACAATCCCATAAATGATAACGTACAAAATATAAAAAAATGAAAGGTAGCAGAAAGAAGAATAAATCTTATTATATCTGCCCCTTATTTCAAACAATCAGATTAAACAATAATAATCTTCCACCAAAAGTACAAAATGACTAACTCTTTCTAATTTTCTAACTAATACAATACACATTACGTCATTTCATATATTTTTTTTAGCAAATTCATTTTGATCATTTGATCATCATTTGATCATCATCATTTGATCATTTGATCATCATCAGAATGTGTTTATTCAATGCTTTTTAAAATACAATTTAAAAGTGTTGCTGGATTTTTCTTCTGACCACGTTTTCTAATGGTTTAGTTAATTTGTTTGTGTGATTTACAAAGATGAAAATAACTAATTATTGTACAGCTGCTCTGAGCAAACAATAGAAATGAAATCATTAAATGGTCATTAAATAATTAATGTTGGTTTCTTCATACACCTTATATTTCAATACTCTTGTCTGGAAATATTACCACAACTGAAATCAGTTTACATAAATGTTTATATAACATTCCGAATGTATAATGTGTTTAATAACATTTAATTTTAAGTTTAATAAAACGTATATGTTAAAAACAGAAAGCCATTTAATTGTTTTTGCCTTCTGTAAGCACAGTGGCTGTTTTTGGCTCATTTCTGCCCTCTACTGGCCAAATATTGTTGGTACACATGAATCCTAAATAGCTTTTGTCTTTTATTTTTGGTCCTCTATTTTTTAAGTGTAAATGTTTAGAAAAGAAACCCTGAATCACTTATGTGCATTTTTCTATGTTGCACCTTTAAAACTAAATCAGCAGAGAACAGTGCTGAACAACATGAGCACGTTTTGGACACATTAGAGCATTTAATTTGGATTTATTTAATCTGACTTTTGCTATCAGAGATGCATCTTTTTCATCCATTCATTATGGAGTCATTTCCTTTTTGACATCCTTTTTAACCTTCCTTTTATTCTTAAGATTCCACTGATCTCATCTTCTTAGGGAAAACAGAGCAAACAATGACATCTTCATATCTTACAAAGTTCAAACACTGTACAGAGTTTAATGAATAAATAGAAAATATTTCAGGCTGCTATACATTGTCATTGCCTATTGTTAATTTAGTTTCACATTAACGGCACTTCCGTTACTTCTGCTGAAAGAAAGAAAGCATATTGTTTTCAAAACTTCCGATTTCTATAATAAATAATCGCAGCACTCTTAAAATGTGCACATCAGTTCGTGGAGTGATTTTGTGGAATGGCTTGGACGAAGAGATTAAGCAAAATAAAAATAATGTGCAATTCAAGAGAAAATTTAAGGATTACAGAATTTGTGTGTAAAAAAAATGAATTAGACAAAATGTTATTCCAGGTGTTAATTTGTTAATCCTTTTTTTTTTCATATTAAGCTTTGATCTGTAGGTGATATGAAAGTAAATATGTACCTGCAGGTATATTGATGTATGTGTGGGTATGCATGCATGTCTGTGTGTATACAGTTTTACATGCATGAATGGGTATTTATGTATATATTGAATCACTAGTTTGATTCAGAATTTACATGTAAACTTAGGGACAGGGTTGAATAAGCCTTTGCTTCTTCTGCTCCCTTTTCGAACATTTTTGTTTTGTTTACAGAATATTTTGGTGGAAAATTTTACATTTTTATGTATTTATATATATATATATA
>JBBPBX010003100.1:28848-74839 GCA_038048925.1 Garcialebias charrua | reverse complement strand
TATATATAAATATTTGAATTGAAATGAAGGGAAAACGTGCAAAAATATCAGAAAAATGCTTGAAAATTAATTGAAAAAAGGCAAAAGTAATGTCATTTTAGGAGGAAAAAGCAACTTTTTGGTTTAGGGGTTATAAAAACAAAGTTGCTACAAGAGAATTGACACTAGGACTGTGGCTCTTTGGTCACATCCTTCCCTGCAACTCTCCTCATTTTAGTTTATGTGCCAAATCCATTCAAAAACTCCAACTGGTCCAAAACTCGCTGCTCGCATCATCTCCAGAACCCCCTCCACCAGTCATATAACTCCAGTCCTTCTGCAGCATCTTCACTGGCTCCCCATAAGAAACATGCAGTTCTTACAAAATCCTGCTTCTCATCTCTAAAGCCCTCAACAATGTCGCCCCTCAGATTCTCACAGAACTCCACATCCACATCCACACACACACCTGCATGTCTTCCTCCTGCACCCAACCTCCTGCTTGAGGCTCAAGAGCGGTCAGTCACTCAGCTTCCCACTTCTGGAGCTCTCTCCCCTGGACATCAAAAACTCTCCCACCATCTCCATTTTCGAACCCTACATCAAAAAATCTCTTTTATAAACAGGCATATTCACTTTAACCTCATTTTAACCTTTAACCTAAACTTGTCACACTACCTGTATTTTTTTATTTTGTTGTTTTTGTTCTTTTGTTTTTACTACATTTATATTCATTGTATGGTGTTGTTAAAGGCCATGAAAGTTGTCTTCAAATAAAATGTGTTATTATTATTATTATTATTATTACAAATATTATTATCGTTAATATTATTAACACACAAACACGTCTCTCTTAAAATGAGTCAACCTGACTCATTGTGACTACATGTATGAATAAAGGTTAAATAAAAATATGTAAAAATAAGTTACAAACACTGATCTTCTCTCTAAGTTTTATTACCGTAGAGTTTTGAAATCTTTGTCTTATAGAAACTGATGATTCTCATTCAGTCACCTGAGAATTTCATTTCATTATCGATTTAACATCGGATAAAATTTCACTTTGTCGTTTGAGCCTGCAGTCCTGTCAGACTTACAAGCACATAAGTGCTACAACACAAACAAATTCAAACAGCTTTTAATGAATATTCATTAGAATAAAACTGAAGAGTTCTTCTGTGATCTTTTTATCCCGGCTGGAGGAGCCATGCATCGCCAGTCCGTTCCAGCGGTTCAGTCACCATTCCCATCTTTTATCTATCCATTCAAGTTGAAGCCTAATGCTTGCACTTTTGTTGAGCAATTTTAAAAGTTTGTGACTTCTCTCTGTCCATCTGTTTGGCTTCAGGGCTGATGATGAATCCTGAAGTTGTCTCTGCAGGTTTCATCCTGCAGATGGCAGCAGTGGCATGAGTTTAAACTTTGATTCTTTTTATTTTATTAATTTTTTATTTATAAAATGTGTTCATTTAAAAAAAAAAAACACACAATACAAAACAACCCCATATACGATCAACTTAAACTTAAACAAAAACTTTGATTCTGCACCAGTGAAGAGGAAATATTCCACTTGTTCACAAACACTTGCTAAAATACCTCATTATGTATACATGAGCTTATTGTGTTTGAATATCAGTTATTAATTATTTTCTTACACTTTTTCTGGAATTCTACGACAATATGAAATTAAATTACATTGTTTCTGAGCAGGTTTTTATGTGCTTTTGATTTTAATTTTTGATTTATTTATTTTTTGCTTACTTTATTAGCTATTACTTGTTTGCAGCTGCACAGTCCTCAACAAAGAGGGGGTGCAGAGGCATTTTTTTTTTCTGATGCATTTTAATGGACAATATTTCCCTTCCTTAAATTTGTATCAAAACTGACCAGGAAGAGGTTTAATTCAGGCAACATATAGGTACTAAAGTGTGAGTGAATTAATTTAATTTATAAGACAGTTTACCTTTTTTTTTATCTGCTTGAGAGTTCTGTAATTGCAAAAGCATTCAGGAGTTTCTGACACAGAGGTCAAACCTGAACAAATCTAACATTTATTTGTGCAAAGAGAGGGTTAGAAAAGTCAAAATGGACTTTTCTCTGCACAATTCAAATCTGTTCAAACTTTAGTTTTTCTTTTGAACCACACAGCCTCTAAGATGAGTGTTTCCACCTGTGCTGCTTTCTGACTCCTGACTTCACTCTCCTCCTTTTCTGTCACGTGTTCACAGTGAATAGTCGAGTGGGTTTCACCAGCTGGTGCCTTTGCCTGCCTCATCAATAGTGTTAAAAACTGGTGTGTGTGTGTGTGTGTGTGTGTCTTGGCTCAAAACTTGACTTCAGTGACACATGTCTAAGAACGCTGTGTGTCTTTCTGTTCATGTGGAAGTCTAAAAGAGCCGAGGCACTCTTTGATGATCTGATTTAGATTAGGAAATTTAAAAAAGGACTCAAAAAGAAGCACTGAAGTCTGGTTTTTGCGGATGACAAGCTGAGCTGCAAGGTGAACTTCTCTGTTTACCCATCGGTTTACGTTCCTATCTGTAGAGGACGGATGGATTAAATGGATTTACTGTATTCCACTGCTTTTTTGGGAAAAACAATATTTCATTCACACAGTCACTTTGGGGGTTCTTCAGGGTCTCTGTCCCAGTGTTGGAAATGATCACTCAGACAGCTTGCAGATCTGGACTTTCATCAGCAGAACTGAGCAGAAAGTCTGTTTACTGCAAAACTTTTGTCTCTTTGTAAACTGTCTGTTCAATTTTATTCACCTTTTGTTCAAATCACTAAACATTTTGAGTCATTTCAAGTTTTAATCAACACAAAAATGACATTCAAAAGCTGCTGGTATATAAAAATCAGCACTACGATGCCTGCAGTGTGAAGTGTTCCGTCCTCTGTGATGCGTTTCTTGGTAATAGTACTTAATTTGTCAGAACATGGACTTTACTCTGCTTGTTTCACACCCTGGACATCTTGCTGGTGGTGACTCAGACTTCTGGATGAAAACTAGAGTAGTCATCCACATGGGGCCTCAAAGTTGCAGACAACCTCTCAACATCCTGTCAGGTATCTGCAGAGGGTCTGACATGTTCCACCTTGCCCACAGTGTCAAACCTGCAAACTGAAGTTTCAGAACACTCCCAAAATTTTATTCTGGACAGGTGTCTGAGGAGCTTGCCATGAAAGGCTCCATCTTGTCTATTTTCAGTTTGTACGGCCATGAATCATTCCTCAGTTCATTAAAAAAATAAACGTTATCATCGGATTAAACTGTATTTAACAGAAATTTACAAATGTTTAGAAGTTTTGATTCTTAGCCTGAGCATTTTTAAACTTCACTGAACACAAACAAATGAAAAAACAGCAAATGTGTGCACACAGCTTGCTACACTGTAAAAATTCATTTCTAAAAGACCCAGCATTTTTTTTTTATTTAACCCATATTGTGACAATTAAATGCTAAACTTTGAACTACCTGAAGATTTTAACCAATTTCTGGTAACAGTCGTCTGTGTATGCGGCGCTAATAGTAGCTAGGTTAGTGGTTTTTTAATCTTTTATGTGGAAAACTCATTGCTGTATAAGAATTGAGCATTACATTTTGGAAAATGCATGGCTTTATGCCAGTGCTCTGAAGGAAGCTAACATTTAGTAAAACAAAATTAATTAAAGTCAAACTATTTTTTAACAAGTTTATTTTAGAGAAAAAAACTTTAAAACGTCCAAAATCATACAATTATTTGTAAATTCAAGGTGTACAAAGTATATGACACAAGTACATTGATGGAAGGCATTAAATTCACATTAGTTTATGATTTTTTATTTATTTATTAAATTAATTTAGTAGCGATATATTGTATGTTGACACCTGTAAAGTTAGTTATTTTGAAAAGACAGTTTTACTGATATACAAACATGTATTAAAGTACTTTATTTAAATACTTGCGAACATCAGTCATCTTGCAGTCTCAATAAATATTTCACGCCACTTTGAGGGGCACAGGCGCCACTACAATTTTAAAATTATAAACTTGTCATAATTAGGCCTGTCATGATAACAAATTTTAGTGGGCATTTAATTGTCTCAGAAATTATTGCGATAAATGATAATATTGTTTGAAATTCGACATTAGTAATTATTGACAAATTTAAGAAGTGTAGGTTAATTTATGTGTAGTGCCTTTTTTGACCATTGGATGGCAGTATAAGACTGTTTGAACTGAAGGATGGATAGTGAGGGAGCGAGCAGCATGTCTCTTTAAGAAAAATGGGAGAGAGGCCCCTTAACGTGACATGGGCTGTCTCGTTCTTGATTTTCGGTTTTTAAAATGTCGGACACTCAGTATGTTTTGAACTATTTAGCATAGCATTTGTCACACAAAGCTTTTAATAAAAAAATCAGTAAACATGTTCTCAGCTTGTTTTTGCAGAGAAAAACTACTTTTTACATGTAGGCTTGGGTTAACTAACCGAATTTTGGAGCTACGATAAGACAGAGGTTTTTTCCCAAGGTTAGCCTGTTAGCTTAGCTTGTAGCTTAGCTTCTCAGCTTAGCTGCTTTTAACAATCCAAAAACGAGATTTTGAAATGGATTTTAAAGAGAAAAGAGAAAGCGAGGGGTCAGTGAAGAGTACCAGAGTTGAGCATTCTGTCATCCAGTGTCTTCAGTAGAAAGAGAGACACAAAGGAATGATAAAGCCAATAAATGAAAATGAGGTTGGTAATTTTCATTCATCGTGCGATTGATTTATTGTTTATCATGACAGGCCTAGTCATAAACTTTTCTGCTTTTCTTTGTATTATGAATACGTTTTCTTTGTTTGATTCCCTGCACAAATCAATGTCAGATGACAATTTAAGCCTTTTGATTCAAACGTAATTGACAATAACATATTTTAAGCGTTTAGAACTTAGAAATAACATAAAATAGAAAATAACTTTTAGATGCTCTTATTTTTACGAATCTGTTTATGTAACAAAGGGATTTCCGTGTTTTCTACACACACTCTGGCATCAACAGGTGATGCCTTTAAAAACAGAACAAGAGAGCAGTCGAACAAGAAAATGTGTTTTCTTGCAAACGTGGAAATTAACAACACTTATTTAAAGGTTTCGAACCACCACTTAATAGTAAGTTTCTTTCGGCTGCTCCCTTCTACAGGGGTTGTCATGACGAGCAAACTCGCATGAAAGATTTGGCAATTGTTTTATGCTGGATGCCCTTCCTGAGGCAACTTGGACTCAAACTAGCAACCTCAGAATAACAAGACCATGGCACTAACAACCAAGCTACCGCAGCCTCCATGAATCTTCACTGAATGTGTTGCAATAAGTAACAGTGGGTATAAATCCTGCATTTCCTTGTTTGCAACAAATTGTCACAAAGTACAGTATATTTAACTGCCTCCATCACCTCCCTTGCATTTCCAAAATATCTTTATTTAATTTCCCCCTTCATTCTATCCTGTTATTTTATTTTTGATTTATTGCTTCATTTATTAACGTCCTTTTCTGTTTACTGCTTCACGCAGGGCACTTGGAATTACCTGGGTGTTCTGCACAGCACGCCAGCAACTCTCAAATAAGCCAGACACGTACATTTATTTCCTCTTTTTCACCCCCTGAAGATAAAGTTCTAAAACTTTTACTTTTCACTCCCAGATGATGCACCCTGATCCCAAATCTGAGTGAGCAGAGGTGTGTGCTCGTGTGGCAGGAGGTGGAGTGTTCTTACTGTTGGATAATTTAATTATCCTATCATCCACTCATTAAATAAATAAGCCACACAGGAAAGGAGATATTTTTTTTGCCCGGGTTTTTAATCTTGCAAGATGAAGCAGTCATTGATAAACCAGATTAATGCACAAGATCTGCTCACAGCCAGTATAAAGAAGTGTCTTT
Source organism: Garcialebias charrua (assembly GCA_038048925.1). Lineage (NCBI taxonomy): Eukaryota > Metazoa > Chordata > Actinopteri > Cyprinodontiformes > Rivulidae > Garcialebias > Garcialebias charrua. The sequence continues at coordinate 68,956 of JBBPBX010003100.1, read as the reverse complement.
TCATAATGGCACAAAGGTGAGGTCAAGACTCTGCTTTCCAGCTTTGGGCCTTGCGTTTATCAGGTGAATGGCTCCATGCTTCTGCAGGCTCCACTTTGCAAAGACAAAGCAACTTTTAACACACACACACATGATTCGATAACATTTTACCTTAGTGCATCCATGACCTTTACATTCCCCATCACTTACATACAATAGTTATTATTCAACCTATTGTTTCACTTCTTCAGTTTTTTGGATGAATTTTTGGGGAGAGAGTTACAGTTTGCAATCTTTCTTGAGAAAATCCCATTTTCTCAATTATTTATAGGCTCGGGGAGATGAACAGTATGCACAACTACCGTACATGAATTTCTGTGAGCAGAATGTAGGAATTGATCATAACCTACCTGTCTAGTCATAGAGGAAACCTCACAATGCATAAAATCCTGTTTCCCATCATCTGCTTTAAATTACCCTTAAAGGTCCACTGACATGAATTTTTTACTATTCATAAAATTGCTCAAAATATATAAATTTTATCATTTAAATATGTTTGTTTTTGCAAACAAAATGATAAATCACTTTAATTTTGCTTTAAAAGTGATTTTGAACTTCAAGCCGTGTTTAATCATGGGAAATCAGATTACACTCGAACGCACCATATGTGATGTCACACTGGGCAGAGGGCTCTGGTGTCTTTAATAGCGGACAATTTAAAACTGGACGAATTTATGTTTATGTTTATGTTTATGTTTATTAAATTTGTTCATTTTTTTACAAAAGAAACACAATACAAGACAATCCCATTAATGATACGTACACAATGTAAAAAAAATGAAAGGAAGCAGAAAGAAGAATAAATCTTATTATATCTGCCCCTTTTTTCAAACAATCAGATTAAACAATAATAATATTTCACCAGTAGTACAAAATGACTAACTCTTTCTAATTTTCTAATACTAATACGTAACTAATAATCGATACAAAACACATTAATAATATTTCACCAGTAGTACAAAATGACTAATTCTTTCTAATTTTCTAATACTAATACATAATTAAAAATTGATACAAAGCACATTAATAATCTTCCACCAGTAGTACAAAATGACTAACTCTTTCTAATTTTCTAATACTAATACATTACTAATAAATAATACAATACACATTATGCTAATTCATATATATTTTTTCAACAAATTCCTTTTGATCATTTTTTTAAATGTAAACAGTGACTTGGCATTTTTAACTACATTCTCCAAGCCATTCCATAATCTAATTCCCTGGATTGAGGTAGAACGTCCCTTCAAGCTAGTTCTGAATTGTGGTTTTACAAACATCTCTGTCCCCTTAAGATTATAACAACTTTGTCTTTTAACAAAGTGCATTTGGATATTTAAAGGTAATTTGTTGTTCTGAGCCCTATACATAATTGATAAAATATTATAATCAACCAAATCATGGAACTTCAATAATTTCAGTTGATAAAATAATGTACTGGATGGATGACAGTAATGTTTTCTAGTGATAATTCTTACAGCTCTTTTCTGTAATACAAAAATAGGCTTTGTGATTGTTTTACACGCTTTCCCCCAAACATCAATACAATAGATTAAGTGTGGAACAATGATTGTGTTATACAACAAATACAGAGCTTTATCATTCAATAGGTCTCTGACCTTGTATAGTACTGCAATCGATTTAGCTATTTTTATTCTTACAGAATTTATGTGTTGTTTCCATGTCAGTTTGTCATCAATAATAACACCCAAAAACTTCACCTCACTCACTCTACAAATCTCAACACCCTCAATTTTGAGTGGAACATCAACAGTTTTCTTTTTATTACTGAATATCATGTAATTAGTTTTTTCTAGATTTAATGATAATTTATTGATTTTAAACCAAGTTTGTATTTTGGTAAATTCTGTCTTTATCAATTCCAACATTTGTTCTATATCTTCACCTAAACAGAAAAAAGTGGTATCATCAGCAAAAAGTATACATTTAAGGAGTCCTGACACATTTACCAAGTCATTCACATATAAAATAAATAGCTTTGGTCCAAGCACAGAGCCCTGGGGAACTCCACATGTGATATTACAGAGGTCAGATCTTACATCATTTATTTGTACAAATTGTTTCCTATCTTTCAAATAGCTAGATACCCACTGTAATGCTGGTCCTCTAATACCATATTTGTTCAGTTTTTCAAGGAGAATGGTGTGATCAATAGTATCGAATGCTTTTTTTAAATCAACAAAAATACTGACACAGTATTGTTTTTGATCGACAGCAGTAGTTATTTGTTCCATTAATTCCATGAGAGCCATTGATGTAGAGTTTTTAGCTCTGAACCCATATTGACTATTGCTTAGAATATTTTGTTTGTCTATAAATTGATCTAGTCTGTTCACAAAAAGTTTTTCAAGAATTTTAGAAAACTGTGGTAACAAGGATATAGGTCTATAATTGTTGAACACACATTTATCACCATTTTTAAAAAGAGGAACTACCTTAGCTACTTTCATATTATCTGGAAATATTCCTGTTGAAAATGATAAGTTACATATATATGTAAACGGCTCAATAACATGGCTCATTTTTAATTTAGCAATCTATGTGAAGATTTGAGCTATTTGTCTTCATTTTGGGAAGCAGAAAATAGTTTGGGTGATGGAACAAGAAACAACAGGATCTAATTTAGGTCTGATTCTGTATCAGACTTCCTTCATGTTGAGATGCTCATACCTGCGCACTGTGACAAGCCCAGAGCTCTGCCCGGTGTGACATCACAGATGGTGCGTTCATGTGTAATCGGATTTCCCATGATTAAACACTGCTTGAAGTTCAAAATCACTTTTAAAGCAAAATTAAAGTGATTTATCATTTTGTTTGCAAAAACAAACATACAGGTAGTCCCCGATTTACGAGCGCCCTGATCTACGAGGTTCCAGACTTACGAGCTGGCGAATTTTTGGAAAAAACGAAAAAAATACTGAGTTTTCATGTGTTTTTTCACCACAGTTAGTTAGCTAAGCATATGGACACACGTTTCCGATCATTTTTATGCACTCATAAGCAGTTTTTGGATGAAAATAGAGTGTTTGTAGTCGCGCTAGCGAAAACCGTTCCAATTTACGAGCGAAATTCCGGATTTACGAGAGAAATGGCGGCCGTTCCGAAATACGAGATTTCCGGTTTACGAGCGCCTCGTTGTAACGGATCTCGCTCGTAAATCGGGGACTACCTGTTTAAATGATAATATATATATATTTTGAGCAATTTTATGAATAGTAAAAAAATCATGTCAGTGGACCTTTAAATATCTAGGGGGTTACTTTATTTCACGTTAATGAAAATGGTCTTCTGCCTTACTGCTAGAAACTTACAGAAATACAACTGGTTATAGATCTCCTCATTAGTTGCCAATCTTGTGATTTTTGTGACGTTAGTTCAACTTTGGGTTGTAAGTTTTGATGTTGGATTTGAGCAATGCAGGGTGGAACATTTAATATTTCATAACACGTTGTCAGAATCAGATGTACATACTTGAGATGATGAAGACAAGAGCTGCAGGGAGAGGAAAGGTTTCCAAATACAGTATAGTGTGTGCTGCAGCGAATTTCATTGAAAACTATTTACCATTATGTAGAAATGGGGTTTAACAGTGAAATTAAAGCCGGAATATGTTGTGGTATGTTGCTTGTATTCCTGTTAGATTTGAAGTTGCTATTTGTAAAAAAAAAAAAAATAATAATAATAATAATCTAGTGTATGATGAGCGTTCTTCGTGAATTTACATTCAATCTTGAAGGAAATTAGAAAAAACTTGAAAGCCATAACTTATCAAATACTAATACACAGCCACTGAAATACTTGAAAAATAAAACTCTTGCGAGAACCTGATGAATAATGTATGCAGGGGTGCAGTAATCTCAGACCAAATAACAGTGTCAGTAAATCCTTTTTGAAACATTTAAGTTTTCAAACCTAAAGAGACCATTTTTAAAACTCAGAGTTTGAAAACAACACTATAACAGAGAGTTTACTGAAAAAGTCTTTTTAAGTTTATAAGTAAATGTTTGCACATGAAAGCTTTCAACTTTTGTTGCACATCGACTGTGTTCCCTCACGTTATTTTAAGGCATTTTTTACTAAATGTTTCTTAAAAACAAAGAAAAGTCGACCTAAAGTCAAATATGCAAACATTTTTTCAGGTCTGTTAAGGGGAAACAGGTCTGTTATGGGGAAACTCGTTTTCTTTCTGGATTTTTTTATTTTTTTTGTATCTACTCTTTAGTTTTTACTCTTAAACCGTTACAGCTTTCATCAGATTAGCTGCCTTTAGCACCACATGAAAAATTCATTTGAGCATCACTAAGAATTCCTCTTCTGCACATTTCTCTCTTGGTATCTTTCAAGGTACTCGCATCAATATAGATGTGCTTGGTTCAACAAGAAAAAAGTGTAATATGCCCATTTAATTTTTGTTATTGTTGTTATCTGGAAGTTTTGCAGCCCTTTTTGCTTTTGACAAAACTTCCCATTCATTTGCTGTATATGAGGGAAAAATGTCAAAATTTGCCCAAAAGGAAGGAAAAGGTTACATGGGTTGAACAAATAGTTTCTCTGCAGCCTGATGTATACAATGAACAGCTTAGATCCATGAAAATCACAAAGATGGGGAGAAAAAATGTTCCTTTTTTTATACAAGTCAGTAATTAGTAAGGATTTTTTTTTTTTTTTTTTTTTTTTTTTTTTACAAAAATAATAATAAGCAGCTGGTTTTTGCTTCCAGGTTAATATAAATATTCTTGTTTGGGTTTTATATTATATAGTATGTTTTGGGGTTCGGGTTTTTCTTAACTGTTTTTTCACAATATGCCAAAAAGCTTGACAAAATAATGAATTTTAAGACTTACTATTTGCTTTTTGCTAACTTTGCTTTACAGACTGATTTTGTGAAATAAACGAACTATTTTCCGTAGTTAAAATATATTAATAAGATATTATATTATAAGAAAATATATTTTTCATTCAAAAGCTCACATATGTTCTTCTTATTACTGTTCTTCTTTTACATTTTATTGTTGGATGTAACTGGGACCTTGTGTAGATAATCTCGTTCCACCACATGTACCACTGACATTGGGTATGGGTGACTAATATTTTGCTTAAAAACATTTTTAACAGACCTCTCCTTGGACCTACAGGCAATCACAGGAGTAAAAAGTGTGATTATGCAATAAAGCCCCCTTACAGAAACATCCCCATTAAATAATAAAACAGCCGTCAGTCACTGAAAAGAATTGTTCAGATCGTATAAAGCAAGGTTCTTTGGAGCTAAATTGTTTATATCTTACCTGTTGTTGATAGCTTTATAATTTTTACACCTGGAATATTTTATACATCAATCAATCAACTTTATTTCTATAGCACTTTTTTTTTAAACGCAGAGGTAGACAAAATGCTGTACAATAAGAAAAAAGATAAATTAAGACAATAAAAACATACAAAGCATACAAAAATAAACATAAAAAAATACCAGTGAACTTCCGGTTATGACGCGGTGCTGAGTGGACGTGCGTTGAAGCCCTCTCCAACTTTCTTTCTAAAAAACTAAATTAACAACCTATACTAACTTGCTTCGTGTTTCTTCAGTCAACTGGACTAGTTATCGCTGACCATATGGCACCAAAGACTGCAAAACCGACTTCTAAAAAGGCTTTAATAACTTCTATGTTGAGCCCAGTGCAACAGTCCGGGAGCAAAGTCAAAGTCAAAGTCAACTTTATTGTCAGAACTGCAATATGTACAGGACATACACAGGACCGAAATTGCGTTTCTCTCAGTCCCTCGGTGCAACAGTAACCATCTAAACACTAAACACTAAAACATTTAATAAACATAAGCATAAAATAGTAAAAGTGTAACACTGTCCTGAGTTTTTTCATAATAGTATAAAAGTATGAAAATTTACACCAACACTGAAACACCAAACACCCCTAAAACACCAAACACCCAATGAACATAAGCATAAAATGAAATAATAAAAGTGTAATACTGTCCTGAGTTTTTGCATAGTAGTATAAAAAGTATATCTATAAAATAAACTGAAGGTTCTAGCATTGACATTTGCAAAGAGTGGCAAAGCAGCATATAAGTTAATTGAGCAGCAGGCTAGCTAGCGCTAGCATTGCCTACAGCGGTGGTGCGGCTTCTCCTCCAGCTGGCAGGGGCGCTTCGGATAACTCTCCTGTAAACAACAAATCCACAGTCAAAGATGATGATGGACTGGCAGCCATGGAAACAGGTACCACCAACGACCTCGTAGCAGCTATTAACTCTATGAAAGACGACTTTGTGAAGAGGTTTGATAGCTTGCTAACTGCTATCCAGGTGGTGCAATCGGATATAAAAACTGTTGCTGCACGTGTTACACAAGCTGAGGATAGAATTAGCACTAACGAGGATATTGTTGTTTCCCTGCAAGCTGACAACACTGCCATGAAAACTGCTATTGATGCTCTTCAACTAAAAATAGACGATTTGGAAAATCGTAGTCGCCGCTCCAATCTGCGTCTTATTGGTCTCCCAGAGGGGACTGAAGGTTCTGACATGTGTGGTTTTTTGGAGAAGTGGTTGCCTGAAGAGCTTGGTGCAGAAAAATTCCCAGTCCCGCTGATCATAGAGATGGCACACAGAGTCGGGAGGGCTGACGCTGCGGGGTCACGGTCCAGAACGGTGGTCATGAAGCTGCTGAACTATGCTGACTAAGTCCGGATTATGAAGGCTGCCAGGGCGAGGGGTGAGAGAATAAAAGAGTGATGTTCTTCCCAGACGTCTCTGCCGAGCTTCTGAAAAAGCGCAAGATATTCGACCAAGTAAAGAAGGATCTAGCTTCTATTTCCATGGAGTTACCGGAGCTGCGCTACGGGGTTGTTCATCCGGCCACGCTTTTGGTGACCTACAAGAAGAAACTTTATACTTTTGATGAAGCAGCAGAAGCGGAGTCCTTCGTCCAGCATCGTAAGAAGGAGCGAGTTTTGGTCACGGTCCAGGTTGAGGTGCGGTAGAGATGAACTGATCTGGGTAGTATCTCTTTTGATTTTGTAGCTGCTTTGTTGTGGAGCAGCAAACAAAATATGTGACACTGACTCCCGTAATTATTTCTCACGATGTATGCAAATAAGATCATATTGCTAAGTAAGCATATTGTTAAAACATATATTTTCAGTTATTTGGCTTGATGGTTTATACAGGTTATTATTAAGGTGTCTCCAATTTGTGTGTACATGGGTACATATACATGGTTAATATACAACACGGTTGGAATAACCAAGGTTAATATTGCACATGCAAGTTTGTGTTCATTTTTACTATAGTTTACTGGTTGTTATTTCTATAACTGTTCATCTGGGGGCTGCGGTTTGATGGGGGTGGTCTAGATGCTGGTCCTCGCAGTCTTGAGTGCCGGGGTGGCCCAGCAGGGCTTCATGGCCGAGCTTTGGTGGCTCCTTGGGAAGTGTTTTCGGTGGGGTGGGTGGGCATATTTCGTTTGGGGATTTACGCTCTATTGTTTAATTGTTGTTTGTTGTGTTTACTCCTTTTTGTTTTTATTTGTCACGTTATCCCTCTGCAGCTTACTCTTAAATGCACATAACGTAACTGTGATTTTTTTGTTTATCATTTGATGGCCTCTGACCTTCAGTTTACCTCTTGGAATGTAAGAGGTCTGAATAAACTTGTTAAACTGAAACAGGTGATGAAAAGGATTCAAGAATTAAAGGCTAAGATAGTTTTCCTACAGGAGACTCATTTAACTCCTGATGATGTTATTAGAGTGAGGAGAAGATGGCACGGTAGGGTTTTTTCTACTTTTTTTTAGCTTACACTCGAGGGGCGTAATTACACTAATCCACAGTTTGGTGCCATTCCAGCTCATCAAAGTAAATGAGGATCGATTTGGCAGATATCTAGTCGTACAATGTGTGATTTTATTGGTGAAACTAAATTTGGTTAATGTTTATGTGGCTAATGATGATAATCCTGCTTTCTTTAGACACCTGTTTCTATCTGTAGCATCGCTGCCTGGAGGGTACATCATTGGAGGTGATTTCAACTACGTTCATACCAACGTTAGATAGATCTACAGGTAAAGACACCTCTCATGCTCAAACAAGGAAAGAATTATATGAAAGATCTCAATTTGGTTGATATATGGAGAAATATGCATCCTAATCAGTCGTCTTTCTCATGCTATTCTAGTACTTGTCAAACATTTTCAAGAATTGATTACTTTCTAGTCTCAGCTTATTTGGTCCTACACATTACAACCAGTTGGTATGATAGTATAGTAATATCTGATAATGCTCCGATCTCATTCTACCTTAAGGTTCCTAATCTTTCCTTTTCACCAAAGTGACGTTTACAATCAATTTGGCTTAGGGACCCAGATTTCATAATTGGAACAAAAATAGAAATGTATTTTGAATTGAACACTCACCAAACCTCAGCAACTGTGAGATGGGAGGCCTTTAAGGCATATTTAAGAGGCCAAATGATTAGTTTTACCAGCTTCAAGCATAAAATTAATAAACAAGAATTGGAACAACTTGAAAAATCTATTAAAAGCATTGAAATACAACTATTTCATAATCCTTCAACCCAACTAAATACAGAACTTCTTAGGTTGAGAGCTAAATACTGTACAACATGCTATCTACAAATAAAGCAATTAAAAGTTTAATGAAACTGAAACAGTCATGTTTTGAACAAGGTGAAAAGGCCAGTAACCTGTTGGCCTGGCGTATTAAACAGGAACAATCAGATAAAGCAATAAACTCAATTCAAACAGCTGAGGGGGAGTTATCATCTGACCTAAAAAAAAAAAAACAACACCACATTTTCAAATTTTTACTACAAACTATATAGCTCAGACTACTCAGACCTAGCTCCCCAGGCAGAAAATGCTTTCTTGTATTCATTAGAATTTACTCCCCTAGATAACAAATCCTTAAAGGTTCAGTCTGCAGTTTCTGTAGAACAGCAGCACTTAGAAAAAATTTCAACAAGCAAAGCATTCTGATCCCTCCCCCTCAGAGCCATATATGGCTCTGCCCCCTTGTGGTCTGTTGAAATTTGAATTCAAGCTCTGTTTTTATTGGCTGATTCAAATTCAAGCTCGGTTTTTATTGGCTGGTTACAAACTTTGTTTTTATTGGCTGGAAAATGGCGGGTCACTTTTTCTTTTTAGAAATGCTTATTTACCACCTGGAGAAGCAAGGGGACAATATTTTTTTTTAGTTTTTTCAGAGATTACCTCTCTAACATCAATCTAGTGACAGAGTTAAGAAATATGTTAAAATATATATTGTTTGAAAAGTTACAGACTACATTACAATCTTACATACCCCAGCTTTAAAATCACTTGATTTTGAGCTTGATGCACAATTATTGTCTGAGGCTATAACAAGTATGAAAGGTGGGAAGAGCCCAGGGCCTGATGAAATTCCAATTGAAATATATAAAAAATTTCAATCTAAACTGATACCTCCCATGCTTGACATGTATAAAGAAGCCTTTGAAAAAGGGTCTCTACCTCCTTTACTTAATACAGCTATAATTTCCCTACTTCTGAAGCCAGGTAAACCTGCAACTCAATGTGGCTCATATAGGCCAATTTCTCTGATTAATAATGATGTTAAAATTTTATGTAAAGTCTTAGCCAGGAAGTTGGAGCCACTTCTACCCATGATGGTCCACCCTGATCAAAATGGTTTTGTACAGGGAAGACAGGGTTTTCATAACATCAGAAGGGTGTTTAATGTAATTTTTGAGAAATATGAAGTCCCAGACAATGCTATCCTGTCACTGGACGCAGAGAAGGCCTTTGACAGGATAGAATGGCAATATATGTTCGCTGTTACAAACTCTTTGGTATAAAAGGGAAATTTCTTAGCTGGGTAAAGTTAATATATTCAAACCCACAAGCGGAAATTTTGACCAATGGTCTGACTTCATCTTCCTTTAAACTGAAACGTGGGACAAGGCAAGGTTGCCCCCTTTCTCCTCTGTTGTTCACACTGGCCATCGAGCCTTTAGCTATGGCAATTCGCAAACATGATAAAATAACTGGTATACGAATAGGGAGCTTGGAACATCGTATAGCCCTGTATTCAGACAACATAATGTTGTTTTGCTCTAAGTTGGGGAACACCATGCCCACAATAAATGAGTTAATTAAGTCCTTTGTTTTTTTTCTTCAGGATATAAGATAAATAATACTAAATCTGAAATAATGTATTTTTCAGAAAAAGAACGTCTCAATCCCCCAGTTTCTACTCCATATGTAGCGTCAAAACAAGGATTTACCTATCTAGGTGTTAAAGTTACTCCTACAATAAACGATATTATTCCAACTAATTATAACCCCCTTATAGAATCAGTTATACATTCAATAGAAAGATGGTCCAAACTACCCATTTCCTTAATTGGTCATGTTAATATTGTAAAAATGACAATATTGCCAAATCTTTTGTACTTTTTCCAATCGATTCCACTTTCCCCACCCCCCTCCTTCTTTAAGAAGATAAATAAAACTTTTTCCAACTTCATTTGGAGTGGTAAGCGTCCGAGATTGAGATTGTCTCTATTATATTTGCCATATGACAGAGGAGGTTTACAATTGCCAAATTTATTATGGTATTTCTGGGCAGCTCAGATTAGGGCAGCTAACATATACAGTGTGCTCTGAATGGTCTTATTTAGGGATGCCCAATGTGCCTTACTGCATATGCCACTTTTTGCCTCTATAACAACATCAACTACTACCTCATACATATACTGTGTACATTGACTCATACGCTGCTTTGCCACTTTGCAAATGTCAATGCTAGAAACCTTTAGTTTATTTTAGTTATACTTTTTATACTCTTTTTTTTGTGCTAGTATGCAAAAACTCAGGACAGTATTATGTTCATTAAATGTTTAATGTTTTAGTTTTAGAGTTGGTGTGGATTTTCATGCTCTTGCACCGCTATGCAAAAAAAAAAAAAACTCAGGACAGTGTTAGTTTTACTATTTTATGCTTATGTCTATTATTATATGTTTCAGTGTTTCAATGTTTAGATGTTTACTGTTGCACCGAGGGACTGAGAGAAACGCAATTTCGGTCCTGTGTATGTCCTGTACAGTACATATTGCAGATCTGACAATAAAGTTGACTTTGACTTTGACTTTGGCTATGTTTTACTTTATTACCAGCCATCCTCCAGTGTGGGTTACAATTGAGTCACCGCTGATCTCTATTCCTATAAACTTATACTTGTATTCATCAGACAGGAAAAAGCTTATCAAACAAACAAAAACCCTTTTCTGAAAAATACAATACTTATTTGGCAAAAAGTACTTGATCATTTGGGAGAAAGGCAATATCCATCCCAGTTCTCACCCATTTTTGGTAACAGGGATTTTGGTCCAGGTAGAGCAGACCTAGGATTTAAGCTCTGGTCTGTAAAGGGGGTTGCTAAGATTTCTGATCTTTTCTCAGGGAGGGTATTTATGTCATTCGAAGAACTTAAAAACAAATGTGATATTCCTACAAAACATTTCTATAAATATCTTCAAATCCGGAGTTTCATTTTATCCAAGCAACAAAATAATCTTGATCTACCCTCTTTGTCTAGATATTATCATAAAGCACCTAGATGATGGAGGGCAGGTGTCTCGTCTCTATTCCCTGTTTGCTGACAAATCTAAAGAATCTTCGGACAACATTTTAAAGGCTTGGGAAACAGATATGGGTGATAGTGTGTCGAGTGAGGAGTGGTCTGAAGCCTGCACCTCGAAACAATCCGCCAACACAAACTCCAAATTACTACAATACAAATGGCTGACTAGACAATACATCACTCCAGTTAAATTGCATCACTTTAACCCATCCATCCATCCATCCATCCATTTTCTTCCGCTTATCCGGGGTCGGGTCGCGGGGGTAGCAGCCTAAGTAGGGAGGCCCAGACTTCCCTCTCCCCAGCCACTTGGAGCAGCTCCTCTGGGGGAATCCCAAGGCGTTCCCAGGCCAGCCGAGAAACATAGTCCCTCCAGCGTGTCCTGGGTCTTCCTCTGGGTCTCCTCCCGGTGGGACATGCCCGGAACACCTCACCAGGGAGGCGTCCAGGAGGCATCCTAACCAGATGCCCGAGCCACCTCAACTGGCTCCTCTCGATGTGGAGAAGCAGCGGCTCTACTCCGAGTCCCTCCCGGATGACTGAGCTTCTCACCCTATCTCTAAGGGAGAGTCCAGACACCCTGCGGAGAAAACTCATTTCAGCCGCTTGTATCCGAGATCTCGTTCTTTCGGTCATAACCCAGAGCTCATGACCATAGATGAGGGTGGGAACGTTACCCTAATATTCCTAAATGTAGTTTCCAAAAAGGATCTTTATTTCATTGTATGTGGGCATGTCCTCAAGTGTTAGCTTTTTTGAAGGAAGTATTGATTGTGATTAGTCAGATGATTGATAAAAAGGTTCCTTTAAATCCTAAAATGTGTATCTTGAATATTTATCCTGATGACTTTGTTATCTCAAACAACTTGAGATCCTTACTTAATGTCTCCTTTTTGGAAGCTAAACGCTGTATTGCGTCCTCATGGAAGAAAGAATCATTATGTGGAATCTCACAATGGACCACTACGCAAATGACATTTTACTTTGCACTTGAGAAAATCAGTTATTTTAATAAGAACAAGCTTGATAAATTTTGGAATATCTGGACTGTCTTTTACAACTGGATGGGCCAAAATGATATCCAACTTGATGGCTGGAAAAAGGACTTGTTATAAGGTCATATGTTGAACTATTCGGATGTGTATGCTGGTTGGTCTTTTGAGGGTCTGCTGCGGGATTTTTTTTTCTCCCCGTGTGTATGTTCTTTTGATTTTTGTCTTTTCTGGGTTTATATTTTAAGTATTGGTAATTGAATATTTGTATGCTTCTGTTTCTCTTGTTAAAATCAATAAATATATGTTTAAAAAATATATATACCAGTTTCACAGCAGGTATGTTTTAAGATGCCATAAAAGACAAGATCACATGTTAAAAGACAACAAATAAAAGTGTATTTCTAAAAGAGATTTAAAAACAGGAAGAGATGAGGCCTGTCTGACACTCGGGGGTAAGTTGTTCCACAACCTGAGAGCAGCAACAGCAAACGCTCTTGTCACCTCTGAGCTTCAGCCTAGTTTTAGGGACTGTCAGCAGCAACCAATCAGCTGATCGTAGGGATCGGGGGCTGAACCAGCTCAGACAGATATGGTGGGGCAAGATTGTTCAGGCATTTAAAAACAAACAGCAAAAGCTTAAAATGAATTCTGTATTGCACAGGGAGCCAATGAAGGGACGCCAGGATGGGAGTGATATGCTCGTGCCTACAGGCCTGAATTAACAGGCAAGCAGAAGAGTTCTGCTCAAGCTGCAGACGGGCGAGAGAGGTCTGATGCCTGCATACAGTGCATTACAGTAATCAAGACGAGCTGTGATAAAAGCGTGGATTAATTTCTCCAAGTCAGGTCTTGCTAAGATTGGTTTCACTTAGCTGTTTGGCGAAGGTGATAAAAACTTTTCTGAACAACACTGCTGATCTGTTTTACAAATTTAAAATCAAACTCAAACTTCACCCCCCCATTGGTGACACAATCCCTGAGATAAAATGACAGTGAGCCAAGATCTTCGCCGGGAGAGGGACAGCAACTCGGTCCAAACATAACTTTTGTTCTCATTTAGACTAAGGAAGTTAAGAGAAAAACATGCTTTAACATCATTATGGCAGTGTGTAAGTTGCTCGAATGTGTTGTTTTGTGCCATGGGAAAATAAATCTGGCAATCATCAGCATACAAGTGAAATGAAATGCCACGTTTCCTAAAAACAGAGCCGAGGGGGAGTAAGTAAAGAGCAAATTTTAAGAGAGCCAAGGATTGAGCCCTGTGGGACACCATGTGGAAGAGGAGCAGTGGAAGATATAAAATTGTACATTTTTTATACAGAAACTCCCATTAGATGAATACAATCGAAACCAATTGAGGGCGACACCCCTGATGCCCACACAGTGCTCAAGAAGAGATATTAAAATCTTTTTATCAACAGTGTCAAATGCAGCAGACAAACCTAAGAGCACTAAAACAACGAACTTTCCGAAGTCTGTTAATAAGAATACTGTATATCATTTGAAACTCTCAAAAGTGCACCCTCTGTACTGTGGTGGGCTTTAAACTCAGACTGAAATGGCTCAGTGATACTACTGTCCTCTAAAAATGGTAGCAACTGGTTGTAGACAAGCTTCTCTAATATTTTAAAAATAAATGGGAGACTGGAGATAGGCCTAAAATCGGAGCAGAGAGAGGGTTCAAGGCCTGTTTATACATGACATGTTTTGATTTATTTTATTTTATGCAGCAGTTTACTGTGAAATATAATTTAGAACTATTTTAAATTAAATAGATGATCTGTTAAACAATGATATTACTGACTGCAGTATTAAAATAATTTAGTTCCATATCCGTTTTATGTTTAAATGAAAAAAAAAAATACAGTAATTAGTTCCCGTAATCCCAATGTCATATTCAAGTCTTTGTAGTAGAATATTGTGATCAACTGTATCAAATGCAGCACTGAGATCTAACAAGACCAATGTAGACACATGTCCATTGTCTGAGGCCATCAGTAACTTTCACCAGTGCAGTTTCAGTGCTATGGTGAGCTCTAAACCCTGATTTATATTCTTCCAACAGATTATTTTTTGTAGATGATCACGCAACTGACCTGCAACTATTTTCTCCAGAATTTTGAGATAAAAGTTGGATCAGATGTAGGTCTATAATTGGCTAGGATTCCTGAGTATTTTCAATTATTTCTGTCTTGACTTTTTTGTTTGTTTGTTTTTCCTCCAACAGAAAGTACACCTGGACCTGCCATTGTGTGTTTTTCTGTTTCTTCTTCCTGTGCTCTCAAACCTCAAGTCAGTTGAAGCAGATGGTTGCTCATCCTGAGCATGGTTCTGCTGGAGGTTTCTTCCTGTTAAAATGAAGATTTTCCTTTCCCCAGTTGCCTTTGTGCTTGCTCAGGATGGAAAACGGCAGCAAAGGAAAGATTTAATGTGATCTGCTGGCTCCTTAGATAGACAACTTTTACTACCGTAATTGGCTTTTATTATGTATGAATATTTTGGTATGTGCCTTGAAACGACGTCTGTTGTGGCTTGGCGCTATATAAATAAACTAGCTGAAATTGAATTGAACTGAACTAAAAGCAGAGAACACTCAATTATTCCAAGATGAATAAAATACCAATTTTGTCCGCTGCTGAAAAGTATTATTTTCAGATGAAGCACTTGTTTGTTTGTTTTCCTGTCAAGGTTGTTGCACAACCTCCCCTTTACAGTATGTTAGTGTTTTTAAGCTCTGTCCCTGAGCTGTTGCACTTCACAAAACCTTTACACCCTGTCCTTCTTATAACGTCCTATTGGCACCTCTAATAATAACGTAATGAGAGCTGAACAGCGGTGCCAATTGGCTGGAGGGATCATGACATGGAAGACAGAACGTGTGACTGTGATTCATGGATTCAGCCTTGATTGTGAAACACTTCATAATGGGTAAAATTCCTTCATAAGTTCTCTAAATATGGTCAATGAAAGATGTTCTTACGCAACCTTTATTGAAAGTTCTTCCTTGGCCTTGAAACCTCTGGTTAAGTTGCTTGGTTTGGTACTCTTGCTTCCCAAAGCTTGACCTCTCTCTGTGATTCCTAATGACGCTACAGATGCAGCTCAAAGAGTAAAAGAGCAATTAGAGGAAACATGTGCCTGACATTCAAATGATTTTCTCTATGACCCGAAGAGGAGACTGGTGTGTATACATATATTTGTCTTTTTGAGTGTGTATGCGTACGCCTGCAACTCTGATTAACAGAAAAATATATATAAAATCCATTGGGTCTGGGGTTGCTGTGGTAACAGTAATCACTTCTAACTCAACATCAGGGAGAAAGACAGAGGATAAAGGTGGAGTGGCAGCATTTTAGAGGGGAGTTGTAGAGGAGAAAACAATGGCAATGTGACAGCAGGGAAAACAAGGTAAGTGTGTTTCCCTGTTTAGTGACGCTGAAAGCGTTCAGAGATGGTGAAACGAAGAGCCTTTACATAAATGCCCTTTTTCCCCTGAATCCCATAGGATTTAAAAGCTCTTCCTCTTTATCTCTGCTGCCACATCACCTGTTCATCTCTGCTGCCAAAGGAGGGTATTTCTTCAACGTATTCAAGCTTTTTATCTATTATGTTTTTAAGAATTACAGTGCTGGGAAAAGGAGTCAATTATAATAATTATGCATTTCCAAATTTGCCCAATCGTCACTTCCATACCTGTCTCATCATGTATCATTCACTGCATCTTTCAGATGAATTTTCCTCTCTGTGTTATGAATAGCAATAGTGAACAAGGAGCCTTGCAGAGAAGGATGGTGTGTGATATAAATTAATACCCCCCCCCCCCCCATCACTTTACTCAACCTCCTGCTGGCTCAAACATACAGACCCTAACAGGCTGTCATCTTTATGAGCCATGGGTGGAGGGAAAATAGAAAAAAATCAGCATCTAGATGTGTGGAGTATGCAGCTTGAGAATAACCACCACCTGCCACTCAAGACGGCCTCCTCGTAGTATTCGCCTCTCGCGAACACACATACACACACTGTCTCTCTTATACGTCTGTAATTTTCTGCCACACTCTGTTGCCAGCCAATGAGAGGCGAGGAGATGGCTTCTCAGAACGTGAGAGGGAGGAGACGGCATGCTGCTGGCTGATTGACAGTGAGCGCCCTACAGGTGGAGAGAACCATCTATAGAAGAAGGAGGAGAAGACAACGGTGAGAGGAAGGAGAAGGGGTGATAGAGGAGGAGGAGGAGGAGAGAGGCAGCTGCAATCAGACTTTCACACACACATACACACACACTATAACTGTGCTTCGTTCCTCTCCTCCCTGAGAGCTCGCTTCCCTGGACAGACTAGTCGACTATCACCATCACGTTCACCTCCTCATCTGCACCAAGATGAGCCAGTGCAGGAAAAGGTGCAAGAGGCAGCTCACCAAGGTGGCTCGCTATTTCTACCGCTTCCTCATGGGAACACTCACGCAAGGTAGGCACACAAAACTTCCACACTGAGGTCTGCAGGTGGGTCTGCTTCTTTAACTGCAAAAGTCAAGTGGCAGTGGTGGATATTATTTTTAAAAACAAAGTTGTCTGGGGTGTTGGCATCTCAAATATCTTGTGTTATCTGGAATACTCTCCTTGTATTTGAATAAATCGAAAGCGTGTGAATAGTTTCAAAGAGTGTGAGTGGTGTTCTGCGTGGTGGTTTATTTCAGTCACATTCAGGCAGTGACACTGTCCAAAAGCTTTGAAACAAAACAGCCTAATGTTGGCCATGTTGGCTACACGATACTGAATCAGTTCGTGTGAGCTCACAGTAAGATTGTTTCTTGGTTCACCTCTTGTGCATCATGTCCGAATCGACCGTCTGTATGCAGGGAGAGAGTCAGAAAGCTGTTGAACTTCAATAGACTCACTCTTCCTCTCTTTCTACAGTATTTGCCTTTTGATTCTCTCTCTCCTTCCCAGTTCTTCCCTCCTCTCTCATCCTGCCTTCTTTCTGGAACTATGTGGCTGTCCACCTCTGTCGAGAAAGTCTTAGTGGGGGGAAAAATGTTAAGCCTTTCAACCTTCTTTACCTCACTCATCCTTTTCCTTTGCGGTTCTCTTCGTTCTCTGTGCCGTCAACAGCAACCAAAACAACTTTACATGGCTAATCTGAGTGATGTGAATAAAAGAGTTTAGAAGAAGAAACCAGATTAGACTGTATGAGCTTCTTAGAGGACTTTATGTCTTTTACGCCCACATGCTGTTTGTCCTACTGAGATTAGTTTGGCTACATACATTTGTCAGAAAGCAATCTCTATTGACAGCCTCTTGCTAAACTTTGTACACATTTTGCATTTTATTATTTGAACATGGTAATTAACTGAAGCCCACTGTGTCTTAAAAACACAAAAGGGTAGGATGGTTGCATGAAATCCTAGCTGCTAATCTTTAGGACAGAGGTAAATCTGTGGTTAGATGGCCTTGTCAATAGAGCAGTGTGCATACTAATTTGACAAGTGCGGCTCGTCTCCACCTCTGCCTTCCTCCTGGTTATCACTTCAGACTTTGACTTCTGCAGAATACCATGTTCTGAAAGCAGCAGTTGGGTATTTGAGAAGAGTTTATCACATATTGACACTAATGTGTAGATATGTTATCAAAGATTATGACATCAAGACATTCTTTTTGAAATTAAAAAAAATTCTGTTCTGACAAAACACTTGTTTTTCCCAGTAATTTAAATATAATTTTAATCACGTCATCAAGAGTGACTAACTACTAATCCAAAATCAGAACAAGCGTTCAATACAAAAACAACTGGACTTTATTTGTAAAAGAAGACGTTTCGCCCTTCATCCAAAGGGCTTTCTCAATTCAAAGAGCAGGCGTGAGAGTGAGGTTATAACAGGCTGAGATGCCACACACACATACCTGAGATAACACACACATCCTATGTAAATTGACGAATCACACATCACACCTTAACAGTAGGGGTTTCTTAAGGTCTTTGTTAGTCTAATTCACAGAAGCGGCTCCTCTGTTCTCATCAGGTGTGAACCATCTGGGAATCAGACTTAAAGCTGCATTATGTCTTTGAAAGTTGGAATCTGAGACCTCCCCCTCTGTTAAGAGAAGGTTTTTCTTTTTTAACATTAACAGCTTCTTTCTCACCCCTCTCAAACCATCTGTGTTCTCTGTCCAATATGTGCACATTCTAGTTCTCAAATGAGTGTCCCTTGTCCGTGAGGTGGAGGTGAACAGCTGAGTTTTGTCCAGAGGAGGTGGCTCTCCTGTGTTGGGACATTCGTCTGTGAAGAGGCTGTTTAGTTTCTCCAATGTAGAGGTCTGGACAGTCTTCGTTGCACTGGACCGCATAGACTATACCACTCTGTTAGTGTGTAGGTGTTTTGTCCTTAGGGTGGACCAACCTCTGGTCCTGCTGGGTTTGAAATGTACTGGGATGTTGTGTTTGTTGAAAATCCTTCTGAAATTCTCTGAAACTCCAGCCACATAAGGGATGACAATGTTTTTTCGTCTGTTCTCCTTTTTCTGTTCATTATTGTGTTTTGTCGATTTCCTCGCTGACTTGACAAAGGCCCATTTAGGATATCCACATGTTTGGAGAGAGTTTTCAATGTGTTTCTGTTCCTTTTCCTTCCCTTCTGTCCTTGTGGGGATGTGTTCGGCCCAATGCTGTAAAGTTCTGATGACAGAAAGTTTGTGTTCCAGTGGATGGTGAGAGTCAAACAGAAGATACTGGTCTGTGTGGGTTGGTTTTCTGTAAACGTCAATGTTGAGGCTGTCCTCTCTTTCCATGTGGACCAAACAGTCCAAAAAAGGCAGCTTGTTATCGTTTGCATCCTCTCTGGTGAATTTGATGTTGTGGTCGACCAAGTTAATGTGTCTGGTGAACGCTTCCACTTCCTTGGTTTGGATTTGGACCCAGGTGTCATCCACATATCGGAACCAATGGCTTGGCGCTGTTCCCTCATAGGAGTTTAGGGCTCTCTGTTCCACTTCCTCCATGTAGAGGTTTGCAACAATGGGTGACACTGGAGATCCCATGTGTAGTGATACAGCACCTCATGTCCGTTACTGGATTTAAACCTCTTCACATCTCTCTGAAACTCTGAGTGTTACACTTTTCTTGAGCTCTCAAGGAGACAAGTGGACACTATTTTTGTTACATTTATTTTGAATTAGGAGACACAAATCAATCAGAAAAGACTTCCTTTTAATTTGTGTTAATTCAGAATTGATCAACAGTATATTTTCGTCATTTAATGATGTTCTGTTATTAACATGAGTGTTACTCTCATGCTGGGTTATTTCTGCAGTACGAGGATGCTTTAATATTATGGCACAGTTCAGGGTAAACTTTTAACTTCCTTCTCTGCTTTGTCTGTGAATTAGCCATAATATTCTCTTTACGAACAAGCTCCATCTGGCCACTGGTCTAAACAATACATTGGTGTCCTTCAGAGTTTTCCAACTCTGGAAACTGCTAAGTAAATCCTTTTATTTTGTTAAAACAGCCAATAACCATTCAGGAAGTGAGCAGACTCCGCCCTCCATATAAAACTCTTACTTCCCGTTTTGGCTTCAGTGTGAAAGGGAGCTCTAAACTGAACAACTTGGTTTTTCTCTGGAAACTGGTTTGAACGTTCTGGTCAAATGTCAACTGGACCTACGTTATCAGCCAGGGTTACGGCACAGCTCAGCTGTAACTCACTCATTCTTGTTCTGAAAGAATTTGTTTTCTGAAAGTTTTATTTTGAAACCGAGTCAGGACGTTGGCCTGGTTCCTGCCGGGAAAGGCGCTCTTGCTCGTATCATTGAAACAGCTATACACGCGCTGAAGTGCAACTGGACGTCTACTGGACAACACAGTCCGTTAAGTGTCCACAAACTTCTCAACTCTTATCTCCAAGAGACGTGTCGTCACCAGGTAAAGAGTCGTAGATTGTATGCTGAACGTGCGGGGAGTCCAGCCGGACTCGTTTGGGAAAAGTGCCACCCTGTTGCATTTCAAAATAATTAACTTCTGTTAACTTATCTTTCATTCCATTTCTTCCTCCTTATTCTTATTTTTCTTAAGCCAGTAAACTTTTAAGTAAATGTGCCAGCAGGAAGTTAGACTTTAACTTGTTTGTTTGTTTCAATTTAAATTTTGTCTACAGTAGTTATTAAATCAGAACTAATCTCGATACAAATGTTTAATGTACTTTTAGGATTTTCTCAATAAAAGATTCCTCTTCTGGTGGATCAACATAAGTTGACGTCTCTCGTGAAATTACATTTTGTCTAGTCACATCCATCCATTCATCCATCTTCTTCCGCTTATCCGGGGTCGGGTCGCGGGGGCAGCAGCCTAAGTAGGGAGGCCCAGACTTCCCTCTCCCCAGCCACTTGGAGCAGCTCCTCCGGGGGAATCCCAAGGCGTTCCCAGGCCAGCCGAGAAACATAGTCCCTCCAGCGCGTCCTGGGTCTTCCTCTGGGTCTCCTCCCGGTGGGACATGCCCGGAACACCTCACCAGGGAGGCGTCCAGGAGGCATCCTAACCAGATGCCCGAGCCACCTCAACTGGCTCCTCTCGATGTGGAGAAGCAGCGGCTCTACTCCGAGTCCCTCCCGGATGACTGAGCTTCTCACCCTATCTCTAAGGGAGAGTCCAGCCACCCTGCGGAGAAAACTCATTTCAGCCGCTTGTATCCGAGATCTTGTTCTTTCGGTCATAACCCAAAGCTCATGACCATAGATGAGGGTGGGAACGTAGATCGATCGGTAAATTGAGAGCTTTGCCTTTTGACTCAGCTCTCTCTTCACCACGACAGACCGGTACAGCGCCCGCTTCACTGCGGACGCTGCACCTATCCGCCTATCGATCTCACGCTCCAGTTTTCCCTCATTCGTGAACAAGATCCCGAGATACTTAAACTCCTCCACTTGGGGCAGGACCTCCTCCCCGACCCGGAGAGGGCATGCTACCCTTTTCCGGCTCAAGACCATGGCCTCGGATTTGGAGGAACTGATCCTCATCCCGGCCGCATCACACTCGGCTGCAAACCGCTCCAGTGAAAGTTGTAAATCACAAACTGATGAAGCCAGTAGGACTACTTGTCTAGTCACATTTAAGCAATTTAATCCGGAAAAAGAGTGAACTCGTGAATATTGATGATCAGTTTGTGCAGATAAAACCTGCTCAAATCTTTCATCTGGAATATTGTACTAATCAGCAAACTGACTAGTATTATATCCCTTACAAGTGATGGCACCGCACGGTGTTTAATTACAATTGATGACCCGCACGGTGTTGATTACACATGGCACAGCCGTGCTTCTGTCTATAAAATCAAGTCATTGAACTTGAAATAGGTGGTGGAGAGGCAGAGATCCTGCAGGGTGCAGATATGGTCTGGGGTGAAGTTGGTCCTTTTGTCCAAATCCTTGTCTTTTAGAAGTCGTTTTCTGACAGTTTCTACTGCTTCAGAAATGGGTATGCAAGTGAAAAGAGAAGTCACATCATACTATATAAGAGTTTCTCCCGGGGCTAGCTTCAAATGTTGAACTTTGTTGGCAAAATCAATGGAGTTATTTATGTGATGAGGTGTGTTTCCAACCAGAGGAGCTAAAATACCAGCCAGATGTTTAGCAACGTTGTATGTCACTGAGTTCATGCTGATGACGATGGGTCTGAGAGGTGTATCTTCTTTGTGTATTTTTGGAAGTCCATAAAGACAGGGAGTGGCTTCCCCTGGGTACAATCTATAATACAACGATTGATTGTTTTCTCCTTTTCAATTTTTTGCAGGTAATCTGTGACTTTCTTTTTCTTACTAATCCAAAGAAACCTGTTTGTACTTATTTGAGAGTTTCTCATTGGCTTTATAAAAGCACTTCATATGTTGAAATGTGAAAACAAACAAATAAACAAGAACATTTGTATATTAATATCTATGTTCCTACATTAGGCTAACTTCGCTTAAGATCTGACAGACTGTCAAACTTATGGCTGAATGCAGCCAAGACCAAAGTTGATGTCTGCCCCCTAAAACAACCCCAGTGTCTAAAATGTCAGCAGTTTATGCATATGCTATTTTATAAACCTTTTCCCTATTGTTATTTTTGAATTACACACATTTACCAAGAGTTCAAGGTGCATTTTGCTTGCTGTCTTACCAGTTTTAAATAAAGAGGACTTTATCTGTCTGCACAACTACCACCCCACATTTCAGCTCAATATCTCTAAAATACTGAACCCGAGTGGTGTTCTGTTATTGGACTTCTGTGCTCGTCATGGATTGTCCATAACGAACACCATGTTTAAGCATAAGGGTGTCCATATGTGCTCTTGGCACCAGGACACCCTAGGTCGCAGTTCGATGATCGACTTTGTTGTCGTCTCATCTGATCTGCGGCCGCATGTCTTGGACACTCGGGTGAAGAGAGGGGCGGAGCTGTCAACTGACCACTACCTGGTGGTGAGTTGGCTCCGATGGTGGGGGAGGATGCCGGTCAGACCTGGCAGACCCAAACGTATTGTGAGGGTCTGCTGGGAACGTCTGGCAGAGTCTCCCGTAAGACGGAGCTTTAACTCCCACCTCCGGGAGAGCTTTGAACACGTTCCGAGGGAGGCGGGGGACATGGAGTCCGAGTGGGCCGTGTTCCGCGCCTCTATTGTCGAGGCAGCTTATCGGAGCTGTGGCCGCAAGGTTGTTGGTGCCTGTCGTGGTGGCAACCCTCGAACCCGGTGGTGGACACCGGCAGTGAGGGATGCTGTCAGGCTGAAGAAGGAGTCCTATTGGGCCTTTTTGGCTTGTGGGACCCCGGAAGCAGCTGATAGGTACCGGCAGTCCAAGCGGCATGCGGCTCGGGTGGTTGCTGAGGCAAAAACTCGGGCGTGGGAGGAGTTCGGAGAGGCCATGGAGAATGACTTCCGTACGGCTTCGAGGCGATTCTGGTCCACCATCCGGCGTCTCAGGGGGGGAAAGAGGTACGCGACCAACACCATTTATGGTGGGGGTGGCGTGCTGCTGACCTCAACTCGGGATGTTGTGAGTCGGTGGGCGGAATACTTCGAAGACCTCCTCAATCCTACTGGCACGTCTTCCACTGAGGAAGCGGAGCCTGGGGACTTTGGGTCGGGTTCTCCGATCTCTGGTGCTGAGGTCGCCGAGGTGGTTAAAAAGCTCCGCGGTGGCAAGGCTCCGGGGGTGGATGAGATTCGCCCGGAGTTCCTTAGGGCTCTGGATGTTGTGGGGTTGTGTTGGCTTACGCGACTCTGCAATATCGCGTGGACATCGGGGGCAGTTCCCTTGGATTGGCAGACTGGGGTGGTGGTTCCCCTATTCAAAAAGGGGGACCGTAGGGTGTGTTCCAACTATAGGGGGATCACACTCTTAAGCCTCCCTGGTAAGGTCTATTCAGGGGTTCTGGAGAGGAGGGTCCGTCGGATAGTCGAACCTCGGATCCAGGAGGAGCAATGTGGTTTTCGTCCTGGTCGTGGAACACTGGACCAGCTCTACACCCTCAACAGGGTCCTGGAGGGTGCGTGGGAGTTTGCCCAACCAGTTTACATGTGCTTTGTGGACTTGGAGAAGGCATTCGACCGCGTCCCTCGGGGGGTTCTGTGGGGGGTACTCCGGGAGTATGGGGTACCAGGCCCTTTGATAAGGGCTGTTAGGTCCCTGTACGACCGGTGTCAGAGCTTGGTCCGCATTGCCGGCAGTAAGTCAGGCTCGTTTCCGGTGAGAGTTGGACTCCGCCAAGGTTGCCCTTTGTCACCGATTCTGTTCATAACTTTTATGGACAGAATTTCTAGGCGCAGCCAAGGTGTTGAGAGGATCCGTTTTGGTGACCTTAGAATCGCTTCTCTGTTTTTTGCAGATGATGTGGTCCTACTGGCTTCATCAGTTCGTGATTTACAACTTTCACTGGAGCGGTTTGCAGCCGAGTGTGATGCGGCCGGGATGAGGATCAGTTCCTCCAAATCCGAGGCCATGGTCTTGAGCCGGAAAAGGGTAGCATGCCCTCTCCGGGTCGGGGAGGAGGTCCTGCCCCAAGTGGAGGAGTTTAAGTATCTCGGGATCTTGTTCACGAATGAGGGAAAACTGGAGCGTGAGATCGATAGGCGGATAGGTGCAGCGTCCGCAGTGAAGCGGGCGCTGTACCGGTCTGTCGTGGTGAAGAGAGAGCTGAGTCGAAAGGCAAAGCTCTCAATTTACCGATCGATCTACGTTCCCACCCTCATCTATGGTCATGAGCTTTGGGTTATGACCGAAAGAACAAGATCTCGGATACAAGCGGCTGAAATGAGTTTTCTCCGCAGGGTGGCTGGACTCTCCCTTAGAGATAGGGTGAGAAGCTCAGTCATCCGGGAGGGACTCGGAGTAGAGCCGCTGCTTCTCCACATCGAGAGGAGCCAGTTGAGGTGGCTCGGGCATCTGGTTAGGATGCCTCCTGGACGCCTCCCTGGTGAGGTGTTCCGGGCATGTCCCACCGGGAGGAGACCCAGAGGAAGACCCAGGACGCGCTGGAGGGACTATGTTTCTCGGCTGGCCTGGGAACGCCTTGGGATTCCCCCGGAGGAGCTGCTCCAAGTGGCTGGGGAGAGGGAAGTCTGGGCCTCCCTACTTAGGCTGCTACCCCCGCGACCCGACCCCGGATAAGCGGAAGAAGATGGATGGATGGATGGATCTCTAAAATAGACTGTTGATTATCTGTTGTGCCCAGCTTGAATCTGGTTGATTTTAAAAGTTAATCAGCTGCAAATGTTCAGCCAGTGAATACTTGAAGACCTGACTGAGAATTATTGGGTTTGGTACCTGAATTATTGAGCATGAACTTTGTTGCCTTGAACCACTTTGGCTGTGGCCTGGGAGGAGTCGACGAGGGAAAGGACGGCCCCCAGAAACCATCTTGGCTCCAGCAAACTGGTTGGTCTACTTAAGGTGTTTACTGCTTGGTGGGGAAACAGTTTGCTGGAACTCCTCTGACTGATGATGCCTTCCGGAAGGAGGGGGATACATTTAAAGAAGAAACTGTCCAGATGACCTGACTGAGAATTATTGGATTTGGTACCTGGATTATTGAGCATGGACTTTCTTGCAATACTTTAAGAGTTTAATCAAAATCCAGTGGTTCATGACATATTTTGCTAACAGACAAACCTTCATAATAAAAGAAGGTAAACTAAATGACTCTGTGAACTTTGATTATGTACCGTACATTTCTGGTTTGAGGGGCTGACATGTTTTGGTTTTAGAGCTGGTTTGCGCATTAGAGTTGTAGTGCTGCACCATGGGAACTTAAGTCTGTGAACTATTCAAGCTCACTAACAGTAACTCAGTCACAGTTAACGGGTAAGAACTACAAAATCAAGGAAAAAAACAACAAATGAAAAAATAATCTCAATTGTTTACATTTTTTAGTCAGGGAGATGTCCCCCGTTTGTTTATGTTGAGGGGGCGGGGCTTAGAGGGAGATCGGGCTTTAACTTCCTGTGCCGTCTCTAGAATAATACATAATGCTGAGACAAACACAGACAGACTTCTGTAATATTAACTTACAGTGTATTCCTAGCTGTTATCAGTAGAGTTCTCAGTTTAGAGAAAGAGTTTGCATCCTACAGAACTGAGGAGTCAACGGCTAGTCTGAACTCAGCTAAGACCAAAGTGGATCGCTGCGTCTTAAAACAACTTTAACAAAGTTTTATAACGGTTCTTGTGAACATCATTATTTGCAAATGTACACCACTGTCAGGTTTGCATTAAACGCATGCTTACACTGGCTTCTCTGGGCGTTTGTAAGAATAACAGCAGCAGTTGGCTGTAGCACCTTCTCAGCTGCCTGAGGCCACATTGACAGAAATATCACATTCCTGTCAGAGGAACAGTTTAATGGAAGCTGGAGAGTCATGTAAAGGGTTAAAAATGGTTTTATGACATTTTTAAGATGGCAGCATTACACTTTGGTCGTTGCTTTGTTTAGTTAGCTCCTCGGTCCTGTCAGACTTGAACTGTGTTTTTCCACACTGAGGTCAATTAACGCTCTTTCGGTTGGTGAGCCGTGCCACAGTCATCCCGAGGTTACGGGTTTGAGGCCGGGTTGTGTCAGGAAGGGCATCTGGCGTAAAACGAATTGTTAAATCTTTCATGCGAGTTCGCTCACTGTGGTGACCCCGAAGAAGAAACCAGCCAGAAGAAGCTTACCAGTACTTTTACTTGAATATACTTTACCTTCAATTCAATAAAAATTTATCTTCTTACATTCATGGTTTTTGAATCCTTAAAATACACCCATGTCCTTCTATTTTTTGGGGGTGCAGGGATGTAAGGGTTTTACATTGATCAACTTTTTATTATTATTATCAATATTATTATTATTATTATTATTATTATTATTATTATTATTATTATTATTATTATTATTATTATTATTATTTAACTTGGCAGCATGGTGGCTCAGTTGGTAGAGCGGTTGCCTCTCAGCAAGGAGGTCACTGGTTCAAATGGCCTGGGACCTTTCTGGGTGGGGTTTGCATTTTCTGTTCGTGCATGTGTGGGTTTCTCCAGGTACTCCGGTTTCCTCCCACTGACCAAAAACATGCATGTTAGGCAGATTGTTAATTCTAAATTGTCCCTAGGTGTGAGTGAGAGAGTGAATGGTTGTTTGTCTCACGGTTGTCTCTATTGTACGGTCTATTGTGTCCCTGTAATGGACTGGAGACTTGTGCTCTCAAACTAAAAATGTGTGCTCTCAAATTATGTCAGTAAAATTTCCACGTAACCATGCATGCTTCTGGTCTGTAGAGAAGCTGGAAAATAAAAACATGCATGCAGGAAGAGAGCATGCGAAGTCCACACCGTAAGACCACAGCCAGGTTTGAACCTGTGACTGGCATGCTGTGAGACGATAGCTCTCACTACTGCGTTGCTTTCATGTCATATATAAAGATAAAAAAAAAAAATAATAATTAAATAGACCTGGTGTGTACTGTTTATAGCTTCAGATTTTTTTTCAGTTTAAGTGCAACTTTCAATAGGTATTAAAATTATATATTTAAAACCTGGAAGGAGTTTTTCGTCACCCATTAACAAAAAATTCTTAAAATCCAACTACCGGTACAGTATTTTCTGGGGTATTTGTTGTAAAATAGGCAAAAAATAATAATAATTAAATGCAGACTTTGTGTAAGCTTTAAGTTAGTCCTTTGTTGCCCATCCCTAACTTTTTCCGATGCTGAGAAGCTCGTCCATGCTTTTGTCTCCTCCAGGCTCGACTACTGCAACTCCCTGTATATTGGAATCCCTGGTAAATACCTTCAGAAGCTTCAATATATTCAAAACAGTGCAGCAAGGATTTTATTGAGAGTTCGTAAATTTGAACATATTACACCCATTCTCCATAACCTTCAATGGCTTCCTGTTACCTACAGAATTCAGTACAAAACTGCTCTCATTACACATCAATGCCTACTCGGAACTTCACCAGATTATCTAAAGGACATTCTTGTACCATACTCATCCACCCGGTCTCTGCGGTCACAGAACAGTCATCTACTTCACATTCCGAGAACCAAATTAAAGTGCGACTAAACCCCTGTGGATCTGTAACTCCTTCTTCCAAAATCTCCCTGAAAATGGGCGTGTCGAGAGACAAGGAGGGGTGGAGGTAGAGTTGTGCTTTTGTTCACGCCTCCACCTGCAACAACCTAAAACAAATTAAACCTCTAGCCAACAACATACACCAAGCAACAACAAAGAATAAACATGTAGATGTATTTATCTATTCCACCCATTCCATCCAAAACCAAAGGCCTAAAAAAATGAAAATGAAAAGAAAAATAAAACCGCTTGTCAGGAGTGAAATGCAGCACTTCCATATAAGGTATGCACTTCTCATCTCTGCAGGGGATTGGCTCTGCTTGAACCACCTTTGTGACATCAGAGTGTACAAGACACATCAGAGTGAACAGTCCTGACCAATATGAAAATTAAGGTGCAATAACCTCTGTTCAACCCAAAGGACTACCGTAAACACAGTTTTAGACCAAATATTGCCAAATATTGCCAATTTACACAGATATGCACAATTATGTGAAAATAAACACAGCCATAGTGCTAGATAATATTTTAAACACATTCTAGGGAGTTTATCAGCTAAAAAAAGTTAATTTTGGGTTTAGTCGCACTTTAAGGACCATGGGAGACCGGGCTTTCAGTGTGGCTGCCCCCCGCTTGTGAAATCTCTTCCTGACTGCCTAAGAGCTCCACAGTCACTGGTTGACATTAAGAGTGGCTTGAAGACCTTTCTTTTTAACCAAGCATACTCTGCCTCCTCATGATTCTATCTTTGATCTTAGTTGATACTGTTATTGATGTTACTTGTTTTATTACTTGTTTTATTGACATTTAATTCTGTTGCACTTTATAGCACTTTGAGATTTTCATTAATGAAAAGTGCGTTATAAATTGAACTCATTATTATTATTATTATTATTATTATTGTTCACACATTTTGACAGAACTTTGTCTAAAATGTTCATCAGTGGTAATCCAATGAAAAAAATCAAACTGCAATTGAAGGAAATTCATTGACTTAAATGTACGTAGAAAGTTAATAAGTGTCATAGTACCCAAACAATCTAAAATAACATAAGTGCACCAATCCACACCGTATTTTTTACAGTTTTTTTATATATATGAAAAAAAAAACATCATGAATTTAAAAACTATTTTGAAGAAGTTCTCGTTTAGTCAAGCCTTTCAAATACAATAACTGCATACAGAATAAAAAGGTTTTTAGTTTTATAATACTTTCTTATTCACATTAGTAGAAAATCAGTACCATAAATTGTCAAAAATCAACAATCTAAAGCACAAATATTGACTTTAAAAATAAACTAATCATCATTTAACTTGAATGATGTTAAGTGGCCATTTGCTTGCCCATTAGGATGCATAACTGGGTGGAAAAAATGTGCGGTAATGAAGCCTGACATCTGTTGGGCATTTTACTCATATTTTACCTCAGGCTGGCACACATATTAAAAAATACAATTTAAAAAATGATTCAGAAGACTCACATTGTTCCTACTAAAACATTCACTTACTGTTTGAACAGCTAGCTACAAAGCCCGTTTGCTGCCATCTATGAAGTATTTATGAAAAATACTGTTTGTGCGCGCATCCTTAAGTTTACCCAGAATGAAGTTACCATGACTACTGGCTCCTGCGCGTCTGTTCCAATGGGAGGCGGAGAGAAAGAGAGAGAGATGTCTGCTCCATCCGGAGAGCGCTGAACTGTATAATGGCTGTGCTGCATAGGGATTTCATCAAGACCATTCAGAGTTTGGTATTTGAGCAGTGTGGCATTTTTGGCCAACGTGCCAAGGTGCTCAGGGACTTGCCATTTACGGTAAGTCCGACATGAGAGACAGAATAAACGCTGCAGTCGGAACTAACAGGAATTCAAACAATGCGGAAAACGCGCACAAACTTACTCAGTAGTTGATTTATTTTACATTTAGTTAACATATAAAGTTAAACAAATGTGTCAAAGATTTTCTCACATTTTTAATCTTTACTTACCGGTAATGTAACCACCTCACTCCCTCTGGAGTGAGAGTGAAACGTTTCTGCTAAAAAGAAACTGTCCAGATGAACTGATTGAGAATGAGCGGATTTACTTACCGGTATACCCCGACTGATGTTGCACAGCGTCCAAATAATTATACCTTTAATTACCGGTAGTTCTCACATGTCTTTCCCACCACAGAGCTTTGGTTAGGAATCTAATTGTATCAACTTAATGCTGCGTGTTTGCATTACTGAAGACAATCAAATGTAATGGCCTGCCTTTGTTTCATCCCACTTTGCCCACTAATTAGTTGGTTTCATTAGCCTCCGTTAGGGAAACAAGGCCGGTGTGTGTGTGTTTATGAGATTCATCTTCTGTCCTGGAGCACAGCTTGTGTTGCTAAGACATGCTCTGTTTAGTGCAATTATGGATGTTTTGATTGCTGGTTACATGTATTTAGTTTGTCCACCCATGCTAAATATATATATTAAGGGCTCAGCCTTCTATGACATCATTTTAGCTTGTGTGTTGTTTCTGTGAGCTTGATGATGAGGCGTTTTTACTATGTTCTTATTAACATAACATGCTCTATCTTGTTTAGAGCAAAAAATAATTTCTTACCGGGAAACATTCAAAAGCTTTTCTCAAAACTGGAAAGGACTTTATAATTTAAAGGAAAAATATGAATTAAATAATTAAAATTCAGAACCACAATAAAAAGCTTTTGTATATCAGTACGTGGGGTGAAGCTGTGGAATGGTTTAGCATGGAAATCAAGCAATGTCCAAACATTAAACAGTTTAAAGCGTCATCCCTGCATATAAATATGGGAAATAATGACTGGTATTAGTGCTATTATCAATGTTAATAATGAATTGATCAATTATTACTGCATTGTGGTACCATATATTGATCTAGAAAGAATGTTAACATGTAAAAAAAATTTGATACATGATCATAATGGCATGCAAATATGAATGCATTGTACCAGTTATATATATGGATATATAAAATACTAAAAAAGAATGTTATAACCAAGTTACCATGAATAGTAAATTAATGGATGATGTTATAGATATAAGAGGGGTGGGTGTAATAATAAATTTGTACTTACTGTTGGGGGGTTTTCTGGTTGCTTATGTTTTAAATGTATTTTCTTTTTATAGAACTTTGTTTATTCTTTTATTATACTACGTTCAATAAAGTTAAACTCAACTCAACATCAGCAAATTTGTGTCATTTTGGTTTTAAGAAAATACATAAATTGTTAACAGCTTTCTGATTTGAACTGAGCTGAATTCACTGTGCTCTGCGTATTGGCTACACTATTATCATTATTGTTGTTCTCTAGAGAGAGAAAATTTTAAGCAGACAAAAAAAATGGTATGTTTTGCTGAACTGGGATTGTCTGGAGAATTTATCAAACATTAGTATCCTACCTGCAACAGATAGTAGTCCGAGCAATCTTAGTTTGGAAAATCAAGGATCCATTTCATGGAGTCAACCTTAAAATGAGCAAACATTTGCCATCTAAACCCAC
This sequence comes from Garcialebias charrua, assembly GCA_038048925.1. Classification (NCBI taxonomy): domain Eukaryota; kingdom Metazoa; phylum Chordata; class Actinopteri; order Cyprinodontiformes; family Rivulidae; genus Garcialebias; species Garcialebias charrua. The sequence goes on along the minus strand of JBBPBX010003100.1, from coordinate 37,153 downwards.
TCAGAAATTCTCCACAGGTAAAGACAACAGTATTGTAAATATTTTACAAGGAGTCAATGGGGGAGAGGACAGCCCTCAGAAACCATCTTACCAGCAAACTGGTTGGTCCACTGTAGGAGTGTACTGCTTAGTGGGGAAAACTGTTTGTTTGTGACTCCTCAGACTGACAAAGCCCTTCGGATGGAGGGCAAAACGTCTCGCAAAAAAAAAAAAAAACGGGAAAAAAAAAACTGTCCAGATGACCTGAATGAACATTGTTGGAAAAACCAAAGTACTTCCAAACATGGGCTTTCCATGCAAATGGTGCTGATTCATAACTAGATCAGTCATCTGGTTTTTCCTGTTTTGTGTGATTGCCATAAACAGTCTTGGCTTTGTTGTGTCTCTCAGCATAACATTATTAACAATGAATAATTGATTTAGGACATTTCAACATTCTGGAATTTTTGTGTCTCTATCAAGGTGCATCAAAAAATATTTATTTATTTATTTGTGACCGTTGTTCCACAAAAAACTGACTTCTCCCAATATTTAGTTTGTAATGAATATTATAAAACAATTATAGTTGATGTATAAAAAAAGTTTGAGTTTTGTTTCTGATCGGTAGATTTTTTTTGTTGAACTGTTTACTGTTAGGACATGATCGTTTGGTGCTTTATTTATTTGTTTATTCTACCATGAAATCTCATGAACATAAAACTTGTCTAAAAAACTTCCAAGCATTCATAACGGCATCAAGTAGTGGCATTCACTTTATTCCATGTTTCCTGGAATATCTTACAAAAAGATCTGAAGCTCTTGACCTTGACCTCTCTAAATGGCTTTAAGAATCTGTTGGACTCCTGGCAAGAACCAATGCAGACATGTTCCTGTTTTTATTTTTCTACATCTGCCTTATAATCTAGATGTTTTTGCTTCTTTTTTTTACATCTTATTTTAACGTGTTAAAAATATACAGGGTATGTATACAACGTATCTGTATGTCTCTTTTATGATTGTCTATTGTTGTCACTGTTGTCCACTGTTGTCATTGTTCTTTGTTGAAAACAGGTCTTTCTTGTAAATGAGTCCTCAAGGCTCAATGGGATTTTAACCTGCCTAAATAAAGGTTGAATGAATGAAAATTTATAAAAGAAGAATTAATTTGTTAATGCCACTGAGATTGTTTTAAATGAAAGCACGAGCTAATCTTTCTCAAAATATGCCATTAGGATTATTTTACTTCCCTATTGATTATGGCTACTTTCTTTCTCCATGTTAGTTTTTCAACTCACACCATTGGTTGGTTCACTGATTATTTCTCAGACTGGAGGCAATGTGTTCAACATAATGGTACTTCCTCGAGTTATTTAACTGTCAACAATGGTGTACCACAAGGCTCAGTCTTAGGACCCACCCTCTTTTCAATCTACATAGGTAATGTACGGTAGGTCAGAGCATACCTGATGAATCCTTAAATTTCTATACTGATAATACAGTTGTTTGTTGTCGAGCTAAAACAGTTGCTAAGGTTTTCCAGCTTTTGCAATCAGCTTTCGACATCATCCAGTCAGATTTGTTCTGTCTAAAACTTGTCCTAAACGCCGACAAAACCAAAGGGATGTTGTTTTCAAAAGGTGGTTAGTGCCAGCAGTTCTTCCTTCGATTTTATCCACAAATGGTGCCACTACAGTACTGAGTTTGTCGATTCCTACATATATTTTTGGTATCTTGGTCGAATTGCTTCTCTCTTTTAAGCTCTCTTTTTTGTAAATGAGTCCTCGTGGCTCAATGGGACTAACCTGTTAAAGGTTGAATGAAAAAAGCTCCATGTGGAAAACGTGGTAAAGAAATTGGAAGTTAAATTGGGTTTATTTTTCAGAAATAGAACCTGTCTAACTCTGAATGCTACGAAACGCATTTTAACTGCAACTTTCCTTCCCTCCATTGACATTATTTTCATGAACATCCCTACAAGCACTCTGCAGATGTTGGATGTTGTCTATCATGGTGCGCTAAGATTCATAACTGGCTGTAACTATCGTACCCACCACTACACCCTGTATTCACTGGTTAACTGGTCATCATTAACTTCACACAGACTCTTCCACTGGTACATTTTCAGAGTCAGAGTCAGAGTCAGAGAGTCTTTATTGTCATTTGCACCGCATGTGGTACATGTGATGAAAACGAGATTATGTACACGGGGTCCCAGTTACATCCAACAACAAATGCAAGAGAAAAACAGTAATAACATCTAGAATTAACTAAGAAAAACATCAACTAGTAATACACTAAGCCCTAATATAGTGGAAAAACATCATTATAAACAGCAGCACGAACATGAGTCTGTATGAGCAGATGGTCACAGATGAACACAGCAACAAGAAAACAGATCAGCATCAGCATGATGTGATATTTTGCAGTGTTTATTTTTATTTTATTTTTATTTATTCATGAGTCTAACAGCCTCAGGGTAGAAGCTGTTCCTCAGTCTAGTGGTTCTACATTTGATGCTCCTCAACCTCCGTCCTGAGGGGAGTGGGACAAAGAGTGAGTGTGCTGGGTGAGTGAGGTCTTTCATGATGCAGGTGGCTCTTTTCCTGCATCTGGAGGTGTAAATGTCTGTGATGGTGGGGAGACTGACTCCGACAGACCTCTGTGCAGCCTTCACCACTCTCTGTAGAGCTTTCCTCTCTTCAACTGTGCAGCCTCCATGCCACACGTTGATGCTGGAGCACAGGACGCTCTCCACTGCACACCTGTAGAACGAGGTGAGAACTGGGCTGCTCAGACCAGCACGTCTCAGCCGTCTGAGGAAGTAGAGTCTCTGATGACCTTTCTTGATCAGGCTGGTGGTGTTGTTGCTCCAGCTGAGGTTATCATTCATGTGTACACCCAAGTATTTGTAGCTGGAGACCACTTCCACTGCAGATCCACAGATCCTGCAGATTTTCATCTTTAAATCACTTCTTGGTCTGCTGCCTTCATACATCTCCTCCTACATGTCACTGTGTGAGTGCAGCTACAGAGTGTACTCTCAGGACATGATTACATACAGTGTTCCCTCGGTGCAGACTGGATTAGGCAAAAGGGCCTTCTCCTACTCCGCTCCTGTTTCATGGAATATCTTGCAAAAAGATCTGAAGCTCTCGGCCTTGACCTCTCTAAGTGGCTTTAAACATCTAAGTTCATGGGATAAACCAATGCATACATGTTCCTGTTTTTAATTTTCTACATCGACTTACAACCTAGCTCTTTTTTGTTACATTTTTATATAATTTTATTTTCACTTGTTATTCTCAATTTGTATGCATCCTTTATAATTGTCTACTGTTGTCATCACTCTTTGTTAAAATCAAATCTCTCTTGTAAATGAGTCCCCGAGGCTCAATGGGATTAACCTGTATAAATAAAGGTTGAGTGAAAAAAAAAAAGTACAGTATGTTGCGTTCCAACCCAGTAACTGCAAATACCGGTACATGTACACACCTTGACTCGGGTCTATAGAAACACAGATTCTGTTTTTTGGCTTCATACCTTGAAGCAGAATCTTTGTGAAGGTCACTGGTGGCCATGACCGAACAGATTCTGTTTTCCACCGCTTGTTTATTAATAAAATATGATCAGTCTGAGCTGAAGGCTTGCCTTTCAGATCCAGAGATCTGTGTTTCACATGGTCTTTTTTTCTTTTTATTTGTTTATTTATTTATTTTGGCAAACTTTTGGGTTGTGACAGCACAGTCTAGTTAGTTTTGTTTGCAGACTGACCTGATAATATGCATTCAGTGGTTAGCATTTCAAATTTGGAAACTAACAACTGCCTCATGGATTGCCATAAGTCTATATGGAGCATCTTTTGCCTCTTTTAGAGCATTGAAATGACACCGAGCATCAATTTTTAACTTAATAACTAACACACAGACTGCCTGTGGTTCAAATTTTGACAAGTGCTTGCAGCGCGGTTCTGCTCCATCTGACCTGCTGTATTTGCTTTCATACAGAGTTATAAGTCATACCACAGTGTGCGGTAACAGCACTCTCAGTGTAAAAGGACTTGCTCATTACCATGAGGATAACTCATTCCAAGCTAGCGTTGTATGTTTCATCTTGGTAGGTGAGCGAGGAGACTGTGAGCCTAGCTGTGCTGCATGTTGTCTTACATCACTGCATAATAGTCAATCTGAAAACTCAGCAGGATGCAGCACTGCAGCCGCATGTTTGCTAACTTACAGGGCAAACAGAGACATTTTCCCATCCTTTTAAAAGAGTTTGTTCCGCTTCATTTAGAATTGATTTAATTGTTTGCCGGCAAAGCTGTGGTAGTTTTGTCATTTGAATTTGTGAGACCGTTAGAAAAATGTCTGCTAAAAGTCGTTAAAAAAAGAGAATGGATAGATGAAGAACAAATTAAAGTTGCCTTTAAGAGTGGCATTAAAGAATGCCACTCTTGCAAGGGAAGCAAGGTTATTGAGAAAACACAAAAAATAACTTTGACATGGACAAGAAACGGATTTGTTTGGATTAAAGCTCAAGAAGATTCACAACCTAAAATAATAAAAGAAATGAAGGACTTGGACAAACATAAATAATCTAGAAGACGGCAAAGTCAGATCATCACATTATCCTAAATACAGGTACCTGTATATACTTATTAAACATTAGTCTGAAGAACAGACTTTTGGATTATGACAGAGAATACTGACTTAGAACCAAAAATTTATAATGTTGATGATTTGATTGATCCGGGCTACGATTCCAAAAGTGAATAGAAATGTGAACTATTTAATCGACAGCTGTTTAGACATGTTCTTGAATGGAACTAATAAAGAAGAAATTATGAAAATTGTCAACAACTTCACAGATAAAAAATCAAAAGATTGGTTGGATATGGATATGACGTTTGTTAAAAACATAATGAGTCATGTAATTGAACCGTTCACATATATATGCAATCTATCTTTTACAACGGGAGTATTTCCAGAAAGCATGAAAGTGGCTAAAGTCGTTCCTTTTTTCAAAAGTGGTGACAAATGTGGGTTCAATAATTATAGACCGATATCCCTATTACCACAGTTTTCAAAAATTTTGGAGAAACTATTCAACAACAGATTGGACCAATTCATTGAAAAACAAAATATTCTAACTAATAATTAATATGGTTTTAGAGCAAAATATTCTACATCTATGGCACTTGTGGACTTTATAGATCAAGAAACTACTGCTGTTGACCACAAACAATATTGTGTTAGTGTGTTTGTTGATCTAAAAAAGGCTTTTGATACTGTTAATCACAGTATTCTCCTTGACAAATTACATAAGTACGGCATCAGAGGATTAGCGTTACAATGGGTGTGTAGCTACTTGGAAAACAGGAAACAGTTTGTACAATTAGATGATGTAAGATCAAATCACTGTACTATTACATGTGGAGTTCCTCAGGGATCAGTATTGGTCCGAAGTTGTTCATCTTGTATATAAACAATCTGGTTAAGGTATCTGGTCTCTTCAAGTGCGTTCTTTTCGCTGATGATACAACTTTATTTTTGTTCTGGTACCAATCTTGAACAACTATTGGAATCAATGATGAGGGAGTTTGTTAAAGTTCAGAACTGGTTTAAACTCAACAAATTATTATTAAACTTGAAAAAAACTATATGATATTTGGTAATAGAAAGAAAACAACTGATGTTCCATTTCAAGTTGAGGCCTCAGTGATTTGTAGAGTCAGTGAGGCAAAATACTTGGGTGTTGTCAATGACGAAAATCTATCATGGAAACAACATATTAATTCTATTAAAACAAAAATATTTAAATCTATTGCAATATTTTATAGGGTTAGACATCTATTAAATGACATGGCACTGTATTTGTTGTATAATACAATTATTATGCCACACTTGATTTATTGTGTTAATGTTTGGGGAAAGGCGTGTAAATCAATCACAATGCCTATTTTTATTTAGCAGAAAAGAATTGTAAGAATTATAACAAGAAAACATTACTGCCACCCATCAAGTGAATTATTTTATCAAATGAAATTGCTGAAATTCTATGATTTGGTGGACTATAACATTTTGTCACTAATGTTTAAATCTCATATAAATACACTACCATTAAATATCCAAATGTATTTTGTGAAAGGATCAAGTTGTTATAATCTCAAGGAGAAAGATGTATTTGTACAACCACAGTTTAGAACTAGTTGGAAGGGAAGATCTACCTTAATTCAAGAAGTACGATTATGGAATGACTTAATTACAAATGTTAAGGAAGCCAAATCAATCCTTGTATTTAAGAAACCGGTTAAAAATGAATTGCTAAACAAATGTAAATAAATCTATTTTAATGAGTGATATATGTGAATTGAAAATTGACTGAGTTATTTACTTATTTTGTTATTATAGAAAATATTGTTTGAACTGTTATTAGATAAATAAGGAGCAGATTTAATAAGATATATTCTTCATCTGCTATATACCTTTCATTTTATTTTTTATTTTTTCACATTTTTTTCTATTATACATATGTTAATTGTTGTATTTCATAAATGAATAAATGAATAAAAAATAAAAAACAAAGTATTGGCGTTCCTTGAAGGCATGTATATCCCTTGCAACCTTTCAGGACAGAATTTTACAATAAGATTGTCTTATGTTGATAAATGACAGAATTATTATGGGGTGCCGTTTGTAAAAATTATACAGTCAAAAATTAACAGCAATATTTTTGGTTTATTTAGCCTTTCATAAAAAAATATTTTTCTAAGTCATATTTTCACTGTTATTCATACATGTATCAATGTCATGGTTCCAAACTAAATGTAGCGTGGAAATTAAATATTTAATTTACACTTAAACATTTAGTTCACTAATGAAATATTTAACATGCAAGTTAAATATTTAGTTTGTAAATTAAACATTTAGCTTGGACATAAACATTTAGTTTGTGAAATAAATATTTAGCATGAATCTAAATATTTAGCTTTCTAGCTAAACATTTAACTTGCAAGTTATATATTTAGTTTGTAAATTAAACATTTAGCTTGGACATAAACATTTAGTTTAACTAAATATTTAGCATGGAGCTAAATATTTAGCTTTCTGACTAAATATTTAACTTGCAAGTTAAGTATTTCGTTTGTAAACTAAATGTTTAGCTTGTAAATTAAAGATTTAATTTGGAACTATGATATTTATTGATGTGAAAATCTGACTTTGAAAAAAAAACATTTTTCTTATGAAAGGCTAAATAAACCAAAATATTACTGTTAATTTTTGACTGTGTAATTTTTACAAATGGCACCCCATAAATTATAGCTGTTTCAGTCTAATCCTGAAAGTAATGCTATTATATCATGTAATTTCTCATGATTTGCTAGTGCTTAAAGTATGTGTCATGAGTAACTCTCAGCTACTACCACATTAAATCAGAGATACAGTAAATAAAATTGATAGTTATAGCCATTTTACGATTCATCAATGTGGTTTACCTGTTGTGGCTTCGTCGAATGGGAACAACTCCTAAAGTTAGTCATCTGTATCCATTGAATACTTTGTGAGAGTTTCATTTAAATTTTTTCACTCGTTCATGAGATATTTTGCTAACGTGCACGCACAGATAAGGAGGAAAACATTCTTGTTCTGCCTTTGCCTTTGGAAGCAGGTGATAAAAATATGACATTTTATCACATGTGAGTGCTCACACACATTTTAGGAGCACGCTTGGATTGTCATCAAATGTGAAGATTCTCACTTGAATCCTCTTGCCTGCACTCAGCTGTTCATGTCTGTTGTTTGACACTTCCTGCTTTGCACATTCAGAATCAAGATAAGAATGGTGGCCTAAAAATAAAACCCTTGCGGAAGGTCAATGCACGTGCAGGAAAAAGTTCCCTTTTCATCTGGATGTAAAAATAGCAGCTCTGTTTTGCATGGACTGACATTTTTTAATCAACTAACAGTGGCATTCCAGATAGAGTTATTAAAGGAAAGGAGACAGCTGGTTTGTAGTTATTTGTGCTCTTGGTGTATGCCGAATAATCCTTCTGCTTATCTGTTGCTTGCTTCCTTAGCCATTGTTTTCTCTGGCATCACTCACACAGCTTTTAGCCCTAATCTGCTCCGTTCTGTTCACATTTCACTCTGTCTCAGGCTGGCAGAGTCACTGCTTCTGCTTGCTCTGCCTGTCAGGTATTCAACTCTCTACATCAGTGCATGATCTACAGTTTCTGCTCTATAAACAAAATGATAGCAATACTCAATACATGCACCTAATTACTGGTAAAAAAAAAAATAATAATAATAATAAATAAATAAATATATAT